>JAWZYV010018006.1:0-29843 GCA_038373885.1 Cheiracanthium punctorium
AAAACAAATAAGTGAAAATTTTTAAAAAAAGGGGGGGGGAGGCAATATACTACATGGCTTAAAGGCAATTTTAAAAAAAATGTAACGCATGGAGAAAAAAGGAAAAACATTCAGACATTTGAGTAATGATACTTATGATTTTCAAGTTCAATAACTATTCAACTATTGTACTTAAGTTTGTGTGAAATAGGAGTTAATGTTCATTCTTACAGCATTGGAGATTCAAATTAGGAAAAATACTGATTTTCAATACGAATGGAAAAAGATTGAAATTGAGAGATGACCAGACCTGAAAAAAATCGGTTGCCAAGACGATAAAAGAATTGTGCATTTCGGGTGATAGGATGCGAAATGGTGAACAGGCCTGACCACCCGGCAAGTTTTACTGGCAGTTGAAGAAAAGATAAATGAAATGCTTGAATAATTCGAATAATAGGATAGGGTTGAAAAGGTTATTTTTTGTTTATGTCAGCGTCGCCTTTCGAAGTGGAAAACTTAATACTCTGCTGAGCCTATTTTTGGGGTGTTTTACGACCAAATGAACGCTATAAACTAACTTCACAAGTTTTCAATAGCTTTCGTGTAAGCTTTAGTGTTCCATGTTCAATGAACCGTCTCTTAAAAAGCGATGCTCAGCCAAAAGTATCAGCCGAGAATCTGCTAACGACTGTCTCCTTCTGCTACGGTTGTACATCTTAACATCAAGTGCGTTTACTATTTATTAATTTCACTGAGATGTATTATTGTAGTAAAATAGCCAAATCGCGCCAAAATAAAGGTGAGTGCGCTACGCCGTTATTTTTCTAACCTGTGTTTTCGTAGTACTATATTTTCTCCCTCCACGCATACACACACAATCGTCACGTAGAATATATTTAGGTGTACAATCGACGTTGCTAAATATTTCATTTTGTCAATGGATAGCAATCCATTAACCTCCGCCAATGTAGAGTAGTGTGTGGTGTTTAAGAACGGAGTTTTTTTTAATAACATAAAAAACCCAGGAGTAGTAGGAAGGAGAGGTGAATAACAAAATGAAACCCAAATGTCATAAAATAGGATGACGAGGGAGAACAGCCATGAAAAAAGGGAAAATTATAATTGACAAAAAAGTAGCTACAAACTCAAAGATTTAAAAAGAAAAAACAACCCTACAGTCACTACACACCCAGCAAATACGAAAACAGTCTTCCTCCCTAATATCCTGTAGAGATGAGACGGGCTCAGCCCGAGCCCGAAAGCCCGAGCCGGAGCCCGGGCTCTGTAATTCCCAATTGCGTTCGGGCTCGGGCTCGAGAAAAATTTCTCATTTATTGAACATACTCCTTCAAAGAGATTTTAAAAATGGATTCATGAGAGGAAAATAAAAGTACTTATAAAAGAAATTAGCGGCAAGGGCGCCTAGAAGGTGCGTGAAGCTCTTTGGCTATTTCAGAAAAGCGGCTTATTGCTTATGCTTAGTGAGTCATCAGATCGGACATTATTTGATAAACATGGATATAAAGAATTAGAAAGTGCATCGAGAGTTTGCAACTCTATTTGTCTTTAATTTGCACAAATAGCAAAATTTATTGTATTCTATCATTGAAGTAATTGATTTTTTTTTTTTTTTAATCTTTAGCTGAAATTTCGGGCTCGGGCTTCAAAAAATGATCCCGAACTCATCTCTAATATCCTGGATGTAATAACAACGAAAGAAAATTAAATGTCATAAAGTCGGTTTATTGACGGGTATTCATAAAAAAGTTTTGTGTTTAGGTTTTCTAGATGCAGAGTATACGAGTTTGCTGATTACGAAAGATATCGGGGTATAACTTGTTCAGAAAATCAAAAAGTGTTTTTAAAATAAAATAGCCAGAGGGATACTACTATTCAGTGTTCCTTCATTTTTTTTAATACAAACTTTAGACTGAAAAAATAGTATTGCAAGAAACTGGAGTAAGCCTATGCTAAATAAAAAAGTAAATATATTCACATTAAGATATGTTTCAACGGAAGTTCCACACGATTATGAGTTTACTATTAAATATTTTAAAATACGCATTGATTCAACAGCAAATTTTTGACAAAGACGTCTAAAAATAGGGCACAATACTTATAATAGTATAATTAATTAAATATAAATACATATACTTATATACACGCTATTCAATTTTACTATGTAATTTATATTACATACTACAATGCAACAGTTAAACTATTGAATTCCTCCTACCTTTACCTTTAGCGCTCCACTGGGCGACATTGGCGTCATTTTAACATTTTCACAAATTCTCGAAACTTTGAAGAGCATTTTCTTTTGTCACCTCCTTCTGTGAAATTTTTCTTGCAAATGACGGTTCCCGCTGTGTTCTCTTTGTTGTGATATTGTTGTGATATTGTTGACACCACATTGTTAGCGTTTCTTGGTGGTGTAAACAAACACAACAAATGCCTGCCAACAATGATATGCCATTGTTACGTCATCTAATGTAAATTATACTTATATAGGAATTTTATAGAAAATTATGAAAAAAATCAGCAAATATCACAAATAATAAAGTTTTATACACATTTCCCACACTAAATATCAGTCAGCATCACAATTTATAGTCACATGTTAAAGAAAATATAACAAAAAGCAGTATTCTACCTCCTATTCCCTCCAGCTTGAGTCACACTAAACACGCATAATTTTACTCTAAATTCTCTATTTCAAATAAAATTACAAAATATTACATAAATAAAGATGATATTCACTCACTTACACATATTTTTTTCATTCAATACCTTCTTTTCCATCGTTGAAACCTTCATAATCATACAGTTGATCCAAAGATTTCAGATTTTCTTTCCAAACATTTCATATTTTGAGCAATTTTATGCTGGAAACGCTAATTTCTCATTATTTTGCATCTCTTTCATGAAATATCATAACTTTTTTTACAAAATAACGACATAACCATTTAAAAATACATCTAGAAACGTAACGATGCAAGATTTCAAAGTTTAGCTGAAGAGTCATTTCAGCCAACTTTCTCGTAAACTTTAAACCTATTTTATAAAATTTACCTAAAATAATCAAATATTTACAAGTATGTAGTGTTTTCAGCATCCTGTTTTACTTTGAGAATAACTGAAAATGTGTACTACAAACATTGACAAGCTCTCATATTTAATCAACTTTCTGTGATATTTAATAACAAAACATTCATCTGTATAAAAGCTGTAAATTTTTACAAATATTTATCGTTTTTAGCAAAAGATAAAGGGTAATTAGTTTTTTGCCCTAAAAAGTGCATGAAAAATTCGTTTACTAGTTACGATATGTTACCCTATTTAGCAAATTTCTTCTTAAACACCATAAATAAACAACCATATTAGATTATAATAAGCATACATTTTGCAAATATTTATAGCTTTCATCTTGAAGATGTCGATGAAATATTGTTTTTGTACAGAAAATTGTAAAACATTGCGATACAAGTTTCTACAAGTTAGCATAAGCTTTCTTTTATTTTCGATTTTTCTAATAAAAAAATGTAAGAAAACCAGTAATATTATATCAAAAATAAACTGATACTAACATAATGTTTTTTAGCAAATATAACTTAGTGCCTTGATATTTTCCTAAGAAATAGTCCTAACAAATTGCAATGCAAGTTTTTCCAAGTTAGCATATGTAGTTTTTGTAAAATTTTGCAAAGATTGCATAAAAGAGAGAAATATTGCATTAAAATGAACATGCAATAGCGAAATCTTAACTGATTCTATCATATTTACGCTATAATTTAAATGATATCAACATTAAACGTGCAAAAACCTACAATGCTTATGTGTACTCCAAACCTCGTATTCAGTATGCATGCATTTTTAGTGAATTTTCTCAGTAGTATAGGAAAGAACATGTATTACATCATGAAAATAAACAAATAGTTACAGAATTTAAATGATTTTAGTGTGTACAACTTAATTTTTTCATGTTTTTATAAGAAAAATTGGGAAATATTTCTATAAAAGATACCTTGTTGGGCTCAACGTTTGCCCATTTTCTCATAAATTGGATAGAAAATTAATTTAGCTAAAAATGTTCACGTATACTTATCGTTTTTAGCGTAGATAGAAAAGTAATTTATAAGTTTTAGCTTTAGTAACATCTTATGTGTGTTTTTTCACAAAGTTTTTTATTTATTTTAATTTATTTTAACTTACGGCGTGTTACCATGTTTAATGAAAGTCTTCGATTCCCTATCTAACCAAAACTATTATATTAAAATAATCATGAATTTTTACGTAATATGTATTCCTTTTCATCTTGTTCAAGATGAAAAGAAAGTGGATGGCATATCGTTCTTGCACATAGAAAAGCGTAAAATATTTTCACACTATAAAGACGTTTCTACACGTTAGTGTAAACATACTTTTATGAGGATTTTGTTAACAGATATAATAAATTAAAATATAATATTACACCAAAACAAACTGATATTAACGAAATTTTAACTCCTTTCAGCAAATATAACAGCAATTTAATGTTTTCCTGAATAAAATTCTTTGCAAATTATGCTTCAAGTTGTTTCAGATAAATGTACGTGAATCTTTAATTAATTTTTCTCGTAAATTTACGAGTCCAATGTGTAATATATTAAAATAACTGTGCATTCATACTTTATTGTATCCGTTTTAACATACGTACGTTAGGAATTTATTGCTATCATGATTAGACAGGTGAATTGAGGGTAAAAGATACAAACACTTAATAATAGTCCATGGAATGAACTGTTTCGATCTAGACACATCCATGCATACAGCACGGCTATTATTTTCGATCCATTTTTTTTATCGCAAATAGATTTAGCTTTTGAACGTGGCGAGATGCACACCTCCTACCGCCCTTTATATCACTGTTCGATGGCGGAGCTGTTACAGCGGCTATCATTCTGACGCTTGTCCACTTTTCATTCGGGAAACCCTTGTGTAGTTTTAGGGAATTTTTATTCAAATTGGGTTATCAAAGTAAGGCTCCACTAAAATGAACCTATTTTGACAAAACTGCGTGTTTCACTGTATGTTTCGGGAATTTAAGCCTCCCTACCCTTAAAATTTCACAACTTTTTCATTACAATTACAACCTACTGCAGAGTGGTACACTTATTAGGTTATGGCTTTTTTTTTTCATCGTTTGTTTCATTCTAGTAGGTGGGACAGCTGCCTACTATAGGCTGGATCGCTACGAGGTCCAAGAATGTACGTCATTTCCTTACGGGGGCGCCTACTAGGGGAGTCAACCTTGCGCCCTATAAGGGGTCTCCTCATTTTGAAGCCATTCCAAAATGAGAGACCCACCCTCTGGATAGCAACCCTCAGAGGTATCGCTTAAGCTCGGAAGACATTTCCGCCACGACACATTTTACGTACATCTATCTCCCTTTGCCTACACAGTCCGCAATGGAAAGAGGAGTTCACCCACTCGAGCACTGGCCAAGCCGGTGCCGCTTCCCTTTCGGTAAACCAATGGGAACCGAGTTGAACTGACCGATCGACTGTCACTGTCCGACCAGGATGTTGCATAAAAAAAGAAGAAAAACAGCTTGAAAAGCAAATATCATGGATAGTAAACTTTAAAAAAAAAATCAGTACTGCTTCTCCACAAATTGCACTTAGCACATTTACTGAAACCTGCACGTCTTATGCAACTTTCACAAGGAAAAAAAAACAAAAAAAAAAACCATTTTTTGAGTCCATAAATCATTGGCAGCAAAAGACAAAGAGGTCGTTCGTGTTAAGAAATAGTGGGAAACGTGACATGATTGAGATGCTTTGCTATATGTTTGAAAGCTGCTGAAGGTTACCTAGATAAAGTAGCGCCAGTGGCGTAGCCAGAAAATTTTTCATGAGGGGGGGATTATGACTAGTGCCATTCTCATATATGTATACGTGAGTGTGATAAGGGAGTGAAGAATATGCATTTTGTATGGCAAAAAATTCCTCATGGGGGGGATATGACCCCCCTATCCCCCGTTTTCTACGCCACTGAGTAGCACCCACGACAGACGACGAAAATGCGCTTTTTCTTTTAGCAAGATGGACACTGGTCAGTTAGTCCCTGTGGCGACTCTTAAAATATCTTTAGAATGAACTTTATTATTTTATTTTTTGGTCGTGAGAGTTTATTGTGTCAATCGAAAAGTCTTGCAAATTGTGGTTCTAAAGACAGTGATCGATTCAACATTGAAGTATTTTATGGACTAACCTGTTCGATCCCATCGTTGCGAGGATGTGTGAAGCAACATTTCTCCTTTCGGTACCTGTGGATCTTCGAATGCCCTTATTGTGGCCAGCCATTGCGTGTGCTCCGAAATGTAGCGGAAGGGTTACCAAAGACCCATGCGAAGAATCGAAGATCAGAAGAGAGAAGCATGGACGTCGCATCCTCGCAACGATGAGATCGAACAGGTTAACCCTTTAACTCGCAGTATTCCCGCTCTGGGAACACCCAACTCTGGCGTTTTGACGGTTGCCCGTCACGAAGAATAGATTGGATTTCTATAAAAAGAGTGGCGGGTGACAGAGCTGCACGAGAATCCTTTACTTTTGAGCACGTCCTTTCCCGTCAAAAAAAAGGTCACGATTCTTTTGAACAGCACTGACATCGGCTGAAAAATGGAAGAATGCGAGAACAGCTGGATAGATGGCCCACTGCTGAAAAAAGGGCAGCCGTAGCCATCGCTCGACTGAACGACCCGCAAGAGGGCGGACGATCGAAACGTTCATCTCGTGCCACAGATCGAGAGACCCTTTTTTGACGGTAGTTAGATAAGTCGAGCGATGGCAACGGCTGCCCTTTTTTCATCATTGGGAAAGGGTTGCGCCTCAAAGGTTTAAATGCTTCTTTCATGGCGACATTCCCGCAAGGAAAATCTTTTTCCTCTTTGCATCGCCCTTGGATTCCCATTGGTATCTTCTTCCCCCAAATATAGCAAATAGAACTTCGCCTACCTATCACTTAGATACCCCACTGGGTGTAGGTCAGGCCCGGACTGGCCAGGTCGACTGGTCGGCGATTGCAGACGGCACCCGACCTCAGGGGTCCCAAGAGAAGCCCCAATAGTGGATGTACTACTTTAGAATGAGAGTCATTTGATCTATATCAGGGCAATATGTATCAAAGTAATTTGATTATTGACACGCTTAAACCCAAAGAGGGGGAAAAACGATACATTGGAGAGCGATCCGTTAGCGTCGAAACCTACCGGTATTTCCGCAAAAGTGCTCTTTAAGTAGTCTTTTTTCTGAGAATTCCCCTCCTCGCTTCATCTTTTTTCTGAGGATGACTCCTCCTCGCTTATTGTTCTCCAAAATACTGATAACATTCGATTCGTGCAAGGAGGATAGAACTGAAGGAGGAGAACATGCAAGGAGGATAGGTCTGTTCTATCCTCCTTGGATTCATGCATATTTCGCTCCGCTCTTGTGATCGAAAAACGCTCCTAAAGGAGAAGCGCACTTTTGAAAACTGCGCCAAAAATCGCTCCGACTGATCGAATTTCGCTCGTTTGGTTTAAGCATATATTTTCCGGTCATTTTACGCCTTTACACAGTGGCATAGCGGAGGATTCTACAGAAACCGCTGCGCTAGGGCCTTCCCGAAGAATCAGGGTACCCCAACAGCTGTAAAATAATTAAAAGCAGTTTTTAGGCGTGTAAGAATAATTTTACAAATATTGCATATCCTAGTATTCTAATCCCTCTAAATTCCCCCAGTAAGGGGCCCCTTTTGAATCTCTAGCCGAGGGCCCTCAAAGGAGCCAGCCCGGGCCTGTTCTAAGTGCACAGTTCAACATTTTCTTTTTACTTCCTTGTACGTAGTATAAGGAAGTAATGTGATCCCGAAAAATTTTGGGGGCCAAATTTCGACAAAAAAACCGATTTTGACTACCTCTAAATTTAATTTTAAAATTTTTTTCGATGCATCCTATCGTAGGCTAGCATGCACGATCATATTAACGCGTCTGCAACTCATTTTGACCAGCGGCGAGTCTGCTGTGGCCAGTTTTTCCATGCCGTCTGTACGTACGTACGTATGTACGTACGTACGTACGTATGTATGTAACTCGCATATCTCAAAAACTATTGGTCGTAGAATGTTGAGATTTGATATTTAGGATTGTTCTATGATCTAGTTGTGCACCTCCCCTTTTGGTGGCAATCGAATGGATAGTTTATGTACAGGACCGCCCAAAAGATTCGAAATACATTACGCTCTATGGGCCGAAATTCATTAAACTCGCCTAACTCAAAAGCTATTAGGCGTAGAATGTCGAAACTTCATATTTTGGATAGTTGTAACATCTAGTTGTGCACCTCCCTTTGTTCCATTCGACTGGATATTTATCTACAGACTGCCAAACATCGAATACATTACGCTCAATGGCCGAAACTCATTAAACTCGCATATCTCAAAACTTTAGCGTAGAATGTTGAAACTTATATTTAGGATTGCTGTAACATCTAGTTGTGCACCTCCCCTTTCGATTCCATTCGACTGGATAGTTTATCTACAGAACCGCCCAAAAGATTCGAAATACATTACCTCTATGGGCCGAAATTCATCAAAGCGTTTTTTAGAGGTATTGGGCTATTTCAAACGACTCAGAAGTGATGTATGCTGTAAAGAGTTAGAAAATGAATTTCTCCATTAAAAAAAGTGTCTTTATCATTTGTAGTTCTGCTACAGGAACACTCAAAAGATTTCCAATACATTACGGTCAATGGCAATTTTAGGGGCATTCATCCATTTCAAGCACAATACCGTCCTACCACATAAGTTAGGTAATGGTCCGACCACGGTCACGTGCCTCCCTCAAGAACTATGCCAAAAGTCGCCAAGCTTGGCGACTTTTGGTGTACGTGTGTGCATATTTAACTCTCAAATCTCAAAAACTATTATGAAATTTCATATATAAGAATGTTGTAACATCTAGTTGTGTATCTCGATTTTTGGTTCCAATCTACTGGAGAGTTTATATACAGGACCACCGAAAAGAATTTTAGTACTTTAATGTCTATGGACATCTTCAATATAATACAACTGTAGACAGTCATTGTTTGGTACATGCCCAAAAACTCGCCGTCTGTCCTCGACCTTGGCGAGTTTTGGCGAAATATCGCCAAATTTGGCGATAGTCAGTCATTTGGTCCATGCCCAAAGTATCGCCATTTGTCATCGTTCTTGGCGAGTTTTGGCGAAATATCGCCAAATTTGGCGATAATCTGTCATTGTTTGGTTCATGCTTAAAATCTCGCCAAATGTCGTCGACATTGACGAGTTTCGCCGAAATATCGCCAAATTTGGCCCCAAAAATTATTTCGTATTTTGTATAACTCTAAAACTTTAACCCGTAGAATTTTAAACTTTTGTATTTAGAACTATATTATAATACCAACTGTTTTCAATATCTTTTTTGACAGCAATCACTGGGAATTTATTTACAGGGTGAGCCAAATGACTTTAAATACATTAAGGTGTATGGATGCATTCAATTCATTGAAAGTCCTTGGTCAATGACTACTTTGGCTATCCCCAAAATCTCGCAAACTATCTCAAGTTTGTCGGCTTTTGGTGAAATATCGCCAAATAAAGTGTCAGAAGGAAATGTTTCAAATTGAACTCAGCTTGGCGATATCGAAATATTTGGCTAGAAATCGCTAAACCTTACTATTATTGATATTTTATCTCTTTCAAACAAATAAGTTTAGAGGAAGTGCGTAGAAAACATTTTTGATTTAATAGACGTGCAAGGAAGTCATGTGTTGGACACATCAGATTTTTTTCCAATGGATGGATATTGGCCATTAACCTTTTTGCCAATGCGAAGGGCCGAACCAATGGCCATTTTATTATGGGAGTACCCAATGGACGACCAGAATGGCCCCCAATGAAGGGACGGACCATTGAACACCCAAGCCCGACCCGGAATCGAACCCAGACCCAGACCCCATGGTTCTTAAGTCACTTCACCACCAGGCCGACGCAGTAAAACATGTAATGATATTCATTGACCAGTCTTGCGACCGCTCTGACGTGAGCATTACAGGCTGGTGGACAACCACCCATAATACACCAGCCAATTGACAACATCAGCCTACTAAGAGATCTATCCCTCATTAAGACCAGGTCCCCGATTGTGACAAACCGGTGCTTAGGACAAAAGTCTGAATGGGGACCCCCTACTTGTTGTTACTGTGTCTGTCAACTATTTTATATATTTTTTCTGTGCTCGCATATAAATCTTTGTCATGGTTAAATGCATCCAACATGAAATAGGATAATGCCAGCTGAAGTTCTTCGCACGGGAATGAATGGATATTTTTTATATATTACGGTTTGTTGTAATTACTATTTATGATAGTAACTAGATAAAACGGATATCGCATCAATGTTATCTGTGTTCAATAATCAAGCATCTAGGATTTCATGGCGGTCGTTTGAACGGTGAAAAAAAGGATTCGGCGCTGCACCATCTACTGTCGAAGTTATTGTAATAGGGATATCATGAAAATATTCTCATGTTCAAATATCTATGTGTACCAATTTTCATATCAAACAGTTTAAGGGTCAAGATACGCTGCAGTGTCATCTAGTGGCGAAATAAAGTAATAATACGTAACAGCGCCATTAAAGGGCGAGTTATAGCAAAATGGATGATGCAAAAATATTCCCCGTGCTCAAATATGTATGTATACCCATTTTCAGAGCGGCCAGTTGAACGATCCAGAAGTTGATTGCTGCAGTGCTATCTAGTGGCCAGTTAAAGTAATAATGCGCTGCAGTGCCATCTAATGGTGAGCTACAGCCAAATGAATACTAAAAAATATTCTCTCTGCTCAAATGTGTAAGTATACCAATTCTTAAAGTCCATCGGCCGAACGCTTTTGAAGTGGGTGCGCTGCATCGGCATCTAGCGGCAAGTCATAGCAAAATATGTATCGTAAAAGTATTCTCCATGCTCAAATATCTGTGTGCACCAATTTTCATCGAAATCAGTTGAACGGTATTTTCATAGCAAGCGGTTGAACGGTACAGAAAGCGAATTATAGCAAAACGGATGCGGCGAAAATATTCTTCGCTTTCAAACATCTATGTATATGAATTTCCATGGCATCAGTTGAACGGTCCTGAAGATATTGGTTTGAAGTGACATCTAGTGGCAAGATATAGCAAAATGGATAACGCCAAAATATTCTCCGTGTTCAAATATCTATCTATACCAGTTTTCATAGCCATCAGTTGAACAGTGTTTATATGCTGCTGCACAGCCTAGTGGCGAGTTAAAGTAAAAATGTGCTACAGCACAATGAAGTAGCGAGTTATAGCAAAATGGATAACACGGAAATATTCACCGTGTTCAAGGATCTATGTATATGAATTTTCATAGAGATCAATTGTGCGGTCAAGAGGTTGGTGCACTGCATTGTCATCTAGTGGCGAGTTAAAGTAATAATGCGCTAGAATATAGTGTCCGTGCTCACACACACAAATGTGTAAGTATATTTTTTGGCGATGGGTCGAACGGTTGATAGAAGTGGATGCGCTGCAGTGCCATCTTGCGGCAAGTTATAGCAAACGGACAGTGTAAAAATATTCTACATGTTCAAATATCCATGTGTACCAAGTTTCATCAAAGTCAGTTAAACCGTTGTGTCACAGCAAGCACTTGAACGGAATAGAATTCGACGTCTGCAGCGCCATCTAGCGGAAGATATATAGCAAAATGGATAGTGTAAAAATAGTCTCTGTGTTCAAATATCCACAAATAACCAATGTTCATCAAAACGGCGCAATGTTTTTAACAATTCTTTTTTCTTGGCTACCCAATGTTTAACCTTCATTCAGCGACCCCCTCTCTGAACGACCGATTTTTCGTGGAACGGAGTGTGGTTGTTCACGACAAGAATTTCATAATGACTATTCGAATAGAATTCGAGAATGAATTTTTATCCGAATAGAATTCATCGGTGAATAATCTGCGCAACAGTTTAAAATGTTTTAAAGTGATTTTTTTTCCAACTTGCCCTTATTCATACTAAGTCTATAACCTATCCCGATGGCACGATACGACCTATACAGGGCATTTCAAAATGAGAAGACCAAACTTCTAGGACGGGTAGGTTACACCAAGACGGTTTCAGAATGGCATAGCTATGTGGGATCGGAAACTTACTCTTCATGTACCTGTAAATAATCACTTTAGAAGAAGAGTTCAAGTAATAGTGAACTTTCCGGTTTTCAAACACTAATGTATCTTTCACAGATTGTACTTGGTAAAAAATGTTATTTCAGAATTGTTTCTTTCATTACATGGGTGAAATTGCCGGAAGAGTGCCCATTGTTTATGAAACTTGGTTAAGAAATTAGATACACGCTTCAACTCTTCTTAAAAAGTGATTATTGGGACACGGTAGATTCGGTACATGAAGACGACGTTTCCGATCCCATCGCTGTGTGATTCTCAAACCGTCTTGGTGTAACCTACCCCTCCTAGAAGTCTGTTTCACTAATTTTGAAACACTCTGCCTATTAATGATATCTCATGGACAAGTTCTAAACATCTAGAAGGACAAGTTCTGGACATGTTCAAGATAGCCTCATCTCGTTTACGTCAATATACAGTCGTGATTGAGGTCGCTTCAATGTCCATACAATGTTATTTTATCGACATACTGTAGATTTACCCAAAGATATTGAAACGAGAAAGTTAAAACCTTAAAAGTTATACAAGTTATACACTTTCATATTTTAAACATTCACTGAAGCACTATACAGTGGAACCTGCTAAAGTGAGCACCTTGGTAAAGAGATCACCTTTCATAAAGTGAAACACTTTTATGAAATTTCATTGTAACTCATGAAAAATGTATGGGAAAAATATCCTGCAAAGTGACCACCTGCGAAAACTATTATAATGACCAGATAATCTGCCAAATTTAAGTTTTTTAACCTGTCAAATCGGACCAATTTCCACTATAAACTGCCTCTTAAATATAAAACACATTCAGATAATATAGAATGCTACATCCCTTTTCAGTTGTTTAACACAAGATTCGATCTCAACACTGATTCTCTCTTCTGTAACACTTGTTCTCAATAGATGAATAAATAAAACAACAACAACAAAAAATTAGATAAATAAATTAAAAAGGAAAACTTGTTTTAGTCTAGATTATTTTATATTTCTGTTGATGCTAAAATTGATTCAGCGTGGTTTCCGGTAAGAGGTGTGTGGGATGCAGTTAATCACATATTTACAATTACTTTTGATGAAGTTAATCACACATTTATGAGTATTTCTGACTTCCCTTTACCTATTCTAAATGTAATACTCTTGCCATTTTAAATCTCCCATCTGTCAATAATGCTATTTAACTGTTTCTTAATTTACTTTGGTTTTAGCCTTTGTAATGCATTTTGTTGGCGTCTGTAGTCTGAGAATATATTTAATTTTCTTCCTTTCCCACAGGATTACAATAATTTTGTCTAGGCTACAAAAACTATATTCTGATTACCCCTGTGGCGAGTCACATTTAAATTTTGCCAAGCATGTATAAAGCCTAACATTTCTTTTCATTTTTTCAACCTGGCGATTTATTTGGCGACCGGCCCTTTTAGAACTTTGCTGTTATAGCACAGTGTGTTATCTAAACAATGTGTTCTTCATGTACACCAGTGAAAATTGTATCATGAACTATATTTGTGCAAACATGAAAACAACCCAAACATTCAAACTGTACTTTAGTAATATGTCAAGCTGCAAAATGGAAATTTATATTTTTTATTCATATTTATTATTTTTTATTATTCATTGTGACCAAGAAGTATTAAAATACATATTGAAACGTAAGTATAAGGAAGTCGCACACAATTTGTATGCAATGCGCATTTTAATGTTTCAGTATTTTACTCCCTACATTCCTCTTTTTTGTTCATGGATATTTATTGATTTTGAGATCTTGTTATAAATAAACTGTAGAGTGTTTGTGCAAGTGTTATTTGAATTTTAAGCATAAACAAATTTATTAAAGTGCTACCTTTGTAAGGTGACCACCTGTATAAGGTGACCAGTTTTGTCGTTCCCGAGGGTGGTCACATTAGGCAGGTTCCACTGTATATTAAAAGCGTATCATAATCCATGCGTCATCCCTATTTTCTTCCTTATTCCATTAAGATTGGAAAGTGTATCATTATTCATGAGTGTGTTGTGTTTGTCTTCCCTGTTCCATAAAGCACTTCTTCGGAATCGTAATCTACCTTAAAATCGCGTACCAAAACTATTTTACAATCTTCGCCAAGCATATTCCAGTTATACTTCACCTTTATAAACACCATTCGGAAAGTGTATCATAATCTATCAGTGTACCGTATTTGTCTTCCCTGTTCCATAAAGCACTTCTTCGAAATTGAAGTCTATATTAAATTAGCCTACTAAAACTATTTTACAATCTTCGTCAGAGATATTCTAACTATACTTTTCCTTACTAATAAACTGTCGCGTTTGCCAGTTTCTAGCCAAATTTGGAAGCTATCGCCAAGCTTGGTTCGGTTTTTGAAGATTTATTGTTTGGCACCCAGCTTCGAGACATACATTACATATACTTTCCAATACATTACGGTCAATGGCAATTTTAGGGGCATTCATCCATTTCAAGCACAATACCGTCCTACCACATAAGTTAGGTAATGGTCCGACCACGGTCACGTGCCTCCCTCAAGAACTATGCCAAAAGTCGCCAAGCTTGGCGACTTTTGGTGTACGTGTGTGCATATTTAACTCTCAAATCTCAAAAACTATTATGAAATTTCATATATAAGAATGTTGTAACATCTAGTTGTGTATCTCGATTTTTGGTTCCAATCTACTGGAGAGTTTATATACAGGACCAGCGAAAAGAATTTTAGTACTTTAATGTCTATGGACATCTTCAATATAATACAACTGTAGACAGTCATTGTTTGGTACATGCCCAAAAACTCGCCGTCTGTCCTCGACCTTGGCGAGTTTTGGCGAAATATCGCCAATTTGGCGATAGTCAGTCATTTGGTCCATGCCCAAAGTATCGCCATTTGTCATCGTTCTTGGCGAGTTTTGGCGAAATATCGCCAAATTTGGCGATAATCTGTCATTGTTTGGTTCATGCTTAAAATCTCGCCAAATGTCGTCGACATTGACGAGTTTCGCCGAAATATCGCCAAATTTGGCCCCAAAAATTATTTCGTATTTTGTATAACTCTAAAACTTTAACCCGTAGAATTTTAAACTTTTGTATTTAGAACTATATTATAATACCAACTGTTTTCAATATCTTTTTTGACAGCAATCACTGGGAATTTATTTACAGGGTGAGCCAAATGACTTTAAATACATTAAGGTGTATGGATGCATTCAATTCATTGAAAGTCCTTGGTCAATGACTACTTTGGCTATCCCCAAAATCTCGCAAACTATCTCAAGTTTGTCGGCTTTTGGTGAAATATCGCCAAATAAAGTGTCAGAAGGAAATGTTTCAAATTGAACTCAGCTTGGCGATATCGAAATATTTGGCTAGAAATCGCTAAACCTTACTATTATTGATATTTTATCTCTTTCAAACAAATAAGTTTAGAGGAAGTGCGTAGAAAACATTTTTGATTTAATAGACGTGCAAGGAAGTCATGTGTTGGACACATCAGATTTTTTTCCAATGGATGGATATTGGCCATTAACCTTTTTGCCAATGCGAAGGGCTGAACCAATGGCCATTTTATTATGGGAGCACCCAATGGACGACCAGAATGCCCCCCTATGAAGGGACGGACCATTGAACACCCAAGCCCGACCCGGAATCGAACCCAGACCCAATGGTTCTTAAGCCACTTCACCGCCAGGCCGGCGCAGTAAAACATGTAATGGTATTCATTGACCAGTCTTGCGACCGCTCTGACGTGAGCATTACAGGCTGGTGGACAACCACCCATAATACACCAGCCAATGGACAACATCATCCTACTAAGAGGAGATCTATCCCTCATTAGGACCAGGGCCCCGATTGTGACAAACCGGAGCTTGGAGCAAAAGTCTGAATGGGGGCCTCCTACTTGTTGTTACTGTGTCTGTCAACTATTTTATATATTTTCTCTGTGCTACGCATATAAATCTTTGTCATGGTTAAATGCATCCAACATGAAATAGGATAATAATAGCTGAAGGCCCCGTTCTTCGCACGGGAATGAATGGATATTTTTTATATATTACGGTTTGTTGTAATTACTATTTATGATAGTAAATAGATAAAGCGGATATCGCATCAATGTTATCTGTGTTCAATAATCAAGCATATAGGATTTCATGGCGATCGTTTGAACGGTGAAAAAGAGGATTCGGCGCAGCGCCATCTACTGTCAAAGTTATTGTAATAGGGATAGCATGAAAATATTCTCATGTTCAAATATCTATGTGTACCAATTTCATAGCAAACAGTTTAATGGTCAAAATACACAGCAGCACCATGTAGTGGCGAATTAAAGTAATAATACACGCTACAGCGCCATCCAAGGGCGAGCTATAGCAAAATGGATAATGCAAAAATATTCCCAGTGTTCAAATATGTATGTATGTATACCCATTTTCAGAGCGGTCAGTTGAACGATCCAGAAGTTGATTGCTGCAGTGCTATCTAGTGGCCAGTTAAAGTAATAATGCGCTGCAGTGCCATCTAATGGTGAGCTACAGCCAAATGAATACTAAAAAAATATTCTCTCTGCTCAAATGTGTAAGAATACCAATTCTTAAAGTTAATCAGGCGAACGGTTTTGATGTGGGTGCGCTGCATCGGCATCTAGCGGCAAGTCATAGCAAAATGGATATCGTAAAAGTATTCTCCATGCTCAAATATCTGTGTGCACCAATTTTCATCGAAATCGGTTGAACGGTATTTTCATAGCAAGTGGTTGAACGGTACAGAAATCGAGTTATAGCAAAACGGACGCTGCGAAAATATTCTTCGCGTTCAAACATCTATGTATACGAATTTCCATGGCATCAGTTGAACGGTCCTGAAGATACTGGTTTGAAGTGACATCTAGTGGCAAGTTATAGCAAAATGGATAACGCCAAAATATTCTCCGTGTTCAAATATCTATCTATACCAGTTTTCATAGCGATCAGTTGAACAGTGTTTATATGCTGCAGCGCCATCTAGCGGCGAGTTAAAGAAAGAAGTTGATACGTTGCAGCACCACCTAGTGGCGAGTTAAAGTAAAAATGTGCTACAGCACAATGAAGTAGCGAGTTATAGCAAAATGGATAACACGAAAATATTCTCCGTGTTCAAGAATCTATGTATATGAATTTTCATAGAGATCAATTGTGCGGTCAAGACGTTGGTGCGCTGCATTGTCATCTAGTGGCGAGTTAAAGTAATAATGCGCTAGAATATATTGTCCGTGCTCACACACACAAATGTGTAAGTATATTTTTTGGCGATGGGTCGAACGGTTGATAGAAGTGGATGCGCTGCAGTGCCATCTTGCGGCAAGTTATAGCAAACGGATAGTGTAAAAATATTCTACATGTTCAAATATCCATGTGTACCAAGTTTCATCAAAGTCAGTTGAACCGTTGTGTCACAGCAAGCACTTGAACGGAATAGAATTCGACGTCTGCAGCGCCATCTAGCGGAAGATATATAGCAAAATGGATAGCGTAAAAATATTCTCTGTGTTCAAATATCCACAAATAACCCATTTTCATCAAAAACGGCGCAATTTTTTTAACAATTATTTTTTCTTGGCTACCCAATGTTTAACCTTCATTCAGCGACCCCCTCTCTGAACGACCGATTTTTCGTGGAACGGAGTGTGGTTGCTCACGACAAGAATTTCATAATGACTATTCGAATAGAATTCGAGAATGAATTTTTATCCGAATAGAATTCATCGGTGAATAATCTGCGCACAGTGTAAAATGTTTTAAAGTGATTTTTTTTTCCAACTTGCCATTATTCATACTAAGTCTATAACCTGTCCCGATGGCACGATACGACCTATACAGGGCATTTCAAAATTAGAAAAACAAAACTTCTAGGACGGATAGGTTACACCAAGACGGTTTCAGAATCACATAGCGATGTGGGGTCGGAAACATGCTCTTCATAATAACCACTTTAGAAGAAGAGTTCAAGTAATAGTGAAGTTTCCTGTTTTCAAACACTAATGTATCTTTCACAGATTGTACTTGATATGTACTTGGTATGATATGATTGTACTTGGTAAAAAATGTTATTTCAGAATTGTTTCTTTCATTACATGGATGAAATTGCCGGAAGAATGCCCATTGTTTATTAAACTTGGTTAAGAAATTAGATACACGCTTCAACTCTTCTTAAAAAGTGATTATTGGGACACGGTAGATTAGGTACATGAAGACGACGTTTCCGATCCCATCGCTGTGTGATTCTCAAACCGTCTTGGTGTAACCTACCCCTCCTAGAAGTCTGTTCCTCTAATTTTGAAACACTCTGCATATTAATGATATCTCATGGGCAAGTTCTAAACATCCAATAGGCAACGTTCTGGACATATTCAAGATAGCCTCTCTCGTTTATGCCAATGTACAGTCGTGATCGAGGTCGCTTCAATGTCCATACAATGTTATTTTATCGACATACTGTAGATTTACCCAAAGATATTAAAACAAGAAAGTTAAAACCTTAAAAGTTATACACTTTCATATTTTAAACATTCACTGAAGCACTATACAGTGGAACCTGCTAAAGTGAGCACCTTGGTAAAGAGATCACCTTTCATAAAGTGAAACACTTTTATGAAATTTCATTGTAACTCATGAAAAATGTATGGGAAAAATATCCTGCAAAGTGACCACCTGCGAAAACTATTATAATGACCAGATAATCTGCCAAATTTAAGTTTTTTAACCTGTCAAATCGGACCAATTTCCACTATAAACTACCTCTTAAATATAAAACACATTCAGATAATATAGAATGCTATATCCCTTTTCAGTTGTTTAACACAAGATTGGATCTCAACACTGATTCTCTCTTCTGTAACACTAGTTCTCAATAAAAGAATAAATAAAACAACAACAACAAAAAATTAGATAAATAAATTAAAAAGGAAAACTTGTTTTAGTCTAGATTATTTTATATTTCTGTTGATGCTAAAATTGATTCAGCGTGGTTTCCGGTAAGAGGTGAGTGGGATGCAGTTAATCACATATTTACAATTACTTTTGATGAAGTTAATCACACATTTATGAGTATTTCTGACTTCCCTTTACTTATTCTAAATGTAATACTCTTGCCATTTTAAATCTCCCATCTGTCAATAATGCTATTTAACTGTTTCTTAATTTACTTTGGTTTTAGCCTTTGTAATGCATTTTGTTGGCGTCTGTAGTCTGAGAATATATTTAATTTTCTTCCTTTCCCACAGGATTACAATAATTTTGTCTAGGCTACAAAAACTATATTCTGATTACCCCTGTGGCGAGTCACATTTAAATTTTGCCAAGCATGTATAAAGCCTAACATTTCTTTTCATTTTTTCAACCTGGCGATTTATTTGGCGACCGGCCCTTTTAGAACTTTGCTGTTATAGCACAGTGTGTTATCTAAACAATGTGTTCTTCATGTACACCAGTGAAAATTGTATCATGAACTATATTTGTGCAAACATGAAAACAACCCAAACATTCAAACTGTACTTTAGTAATATGTCAAGCTGCAAAATGGAAATTTATATTTTTTATTCATATTTATTATTTTTTATTATTCATTGTGACCAAGAAGTATTAAAATACATATTGAAACGTAAGTATAAGGAAGTCGCACACAATTTGTATGCAATGCGCATTTTAATGTTTCAGTATTTTACTCCCTACATTCCTCTTTTTTGTTCATGGATATTTATTGATTTTGAGATCTTGTTATAAATAAACTGTAGAGTGTTTGTGCAAGTGTTATTTGAATTTTAAGCATAAACAAATTTATTAAAGTGCTACCTTTGTAAGGTGACCACCTGTATAAGGTGACCAGTTTTGTCGTTCCCGAGGGTGGTCACATTAGGCAGGTTCCACTGTATATTAAAAGCGTATCATAATCCATGCGTCATCCCTATTTTCTTCCTTATTCCATTAAGATTGGAAAGTGTATCATTATTCATGAGTGTGTTGTGTTTGTCTTCCCTGTTCCATAAAGCACTTCTTCGGAATCGTAATCTACCTTAAAATCGCGTACCAAAACTATTTTACAATCTTCGCCAAGCCTATTCCAGTGATACTTCACCTTTATAAATACCATTCGGAAAGTGTATCATAATCTATCAGTGTACCGTATTTGTCTTCCCTGTTCCATAAAGCCCTTCTTCGAAATTGAAGTCTATATTAAATTAGCCTACTAAAACTATTTTACAATCTTCGTCAGAGATATTCTAACTATACTTTTCCTTACTAATAAACTGTCGCGTTTGCCAGTTTCTAGCCAAATTTGGAAGCTATCGCCAAGCTTGGTTCGGTTTTTGAAGATTTATTGTTTGGCACCCAACTTCGAGATCCATTATCGAAAATTGCAAACCTTGTGAGACTTTCAACATCCTCCCCCCCCTTCCGCGTTATCTGGCAAACGTATTTGAAAAATGCCTCGGCATGACAAATCGTGTCCATGCTAAATCACCTGCTCGATTTTAATAGCACTGTAGTCCTGATAAGGTGTGGGACGTATCTGGCTACAGACATGCACTGCGCATGTCCCGGATAAGTGGATCGTGAAATGGGCTAGTGTGCTGTCAGGGGAGCTTGTTGAGCTTCCGATCCATCGAGTTGTCGAAGGATTTCTGAAGGAAGGGGTCTTTCTTTCCCTTGCTATGGAACTAACAGAAAAAACCCAGATAGCACAAACTTGTCCAGAATACGCCTAGAAGACGTCATATAGACAAGCTGACATGTCCATTAAACATCCAGGATTCCTGCAATTCTCGTCCATTTTACGTCAATATGGCACCATAGGACGCCCATATGACGTCTTATAGACATGCATATAGACGTAATTATGTACGTGCTTAACTATTTATGGACTTAGTATGGGCAAGTCTTGTACATCAATGTCTATATATGGACCTACTTAGGTCAAGTCTTACTCGTCTTTCTTGCCATTTCACTAAGGCTATCTAGGATACGTCTATAAAAAGACTTATTCTGGAAATTCTATATCAAGCTTTGCTCTATTCATGGACATTTTCTGGATTTTCCAGATTATATCCGTTTATAGATGTCTTCTGGATGTCCATTTATACATGGACGTAATATGGGTGAGATGGATGAGAAATGGATATAAAATGGACAAGTGTGCTATCTGGGAAGGATTTCAATGGATGGTCCTTTGGGATCCAGCCTGCAATCCTGGAATCCGTGTTGAAATGAAACAATAACGATTCTTCTTCTTCCACTGACACGACACCCCTGGTGGGCCAAGGGTTTCCCCGAGAACCTTCTTGCCACTCCGACCTCCTCCTGGCTAACGCTCTACAGTTAATAACACGTAATACATATAGCTTGAGATCTTCTTACACACAATCAATCCATCTGAGCTTGGGCCTACCCCTTCTTCTGGTTTCTACATGTTTATGGCCTAAGATCTTTATAAGGCCGTGGTAAGAATACTGACCACCTACGCTCAATTCAATACAGAAATCCATTATCATGAGTGAATTTTCTGATTTTTGTTTAGTTATATTCGATGTCTATTTTTCCCATACATTTAGACTCTAAATTATATTTGTCTTATGAACTTTTCTTTCATTCGTAACCTTAAAGAAAGCTCGAATACTGGCTCGAAAAGAGAGCATAAGAATCATCCCAGCAAACACACACAGGTTCTCTGAACGTCTATTAACATTCAGAAGACGTTTTCTGAGCGTCTTCTGAACGTTCATAGACGATCGGAGAACCTGTGTGTGTTTGCTGGGATCGCTTTGAATTGCATAGTTTTGCGTTTCATTCCGTGTACAAGCAGCAAGTAGTTCTCCGACTTTGATTTTGTGAATACTGAACCCATTCGTGCCTGGATATTTTTGCGACTTTCTTCGATTTTTGCTAACACCAGCAGTCATTGATAAATTTCTGATGTCAACTTTTTGAACAAGGCATGATTTCATTTAAAATCATTATGTATAAAAATTTAAATGTCAACATCCCACTTGGACATATTAAAATGTTTTGTGGAATTGAGGTTCAATACTCGCGAATAAAGGCTCGGAAAAATAAATAACGTTTTCGAATGATAGCGAAAATGCCGTCCCAAAAAAGGGACGCTAGGCATAAATGGGTTAATGCACTTTCCTGCAAACTTTCTATGTTTGTTGAATACTTCTTTCTCCAATTTTCACGTGGGATATTACAGTAGAGGGAAACTATAGGAATGAATCCTAAAAAAATGGGCCAGAAAAATCCCAAGTACTTTCCACTCTCTGCATACAAACTCGCCTTATAAAGGGTTAAATAAAAGTCAAGGATGAGGGGCCCAATCGGCCTATTTGGCCCGCAAACCTCAGACGACCTATCTTTATGAATTGAATGATATCTCCCTCCTTAAATAACCTATTGAGTTCAAAGTTATGTCTTCGTCTCCACAGTCCATCGTTCACAGCACCCGATATTTTTCTATCGTTCAAAGATGTCCAACTGTCGTACTGCCTGTGCTTTAGTCAAAGTCTCGGATTCATAAGAAAAAAAAATCTGATGTGTCCAACACATGACTTCCTTGCACGTCCATTAGATCAAAAATATTTTCGACGCACTTCCTCTAAATTTATTTGTTTGAAAGAGATAAAATATCAATAATAGTAAGGTTTAGCAATTTCTAGCCAAATATTTCGATATCGCCAAGCTGAGTTCAATTTGAAAGATTTCCTTCTGACACTTTATTTGGCGATATTTCACCAAAAGCCGACAAACTTGAGATAGTCAGCGAGATTTTGGGGATAGCCAAAGTAGTAATTGACCACAGACCTTCAATGAATTGAATGCATCTATACACCTCAATGTATTCAAAGTCATTTGGCTCACCCTGTAAATAAATTCTCAGTCGATTGCTGTCAAAAAAGATATTGAAAACAGTTAGATATTACAATAGTTCTAAATACAAAGTTAAAAAAATCTACGGGTTAAAGTTTTAGAGTTATACAAAATAGGAAATAATTTTTGGCGCCAAATTTGGCGATATTTCGGCGAAACTCGTCAATGTCGACGACATTTGGCGAGATTTTAAGCATAAACCAAACAATGACAGATTATCGCCAAATTTGGCGATATTTCGCCAAAACTCGCCAAGAACGATGACAAATGGCGATACTTTGGGCATGGACGAAATGACTGACTATCGCCAAATTTGGCGATATTTCGCCAAAACTCGCCAAGGTCGAGGACAGACGGCGAGATTTTGGGCATGTACCAAACAATGACTGTCTACAGTTGTGTTATAATGAAGATGTCCATAGACATTAAGGTACTGAAATTCTTTTCGGTGGTCCTGTAAATAAACTCTCCAGTAGATTGGAACCAAAAATCGAGATGCACAACTAGATGTTACAACATTCTTATATATGAAATTTCATAATAGTTTTTGAGATTTGAGAGTTAAATATGCACACACGTACACCAAAAGTCGCCAAGCTTGGCGACTTTTGGCATAGTTCTTGAGGGAGGCACGTGACCGTGGTCGGACCATTACCTAACTTATGTGGTAGGACGGTATTGTGCTTGAAATGGATGAATGCCCCTAAAATTGCTATTGACCGTAATGTATTGGAAATCTTTTGAGTGTTCCTGTAGCAGAACTATAAATGATAAAGGCACTTTTTTTAATAGAGAAATTCATTTTCTAACTCTTTACAGCATATATCACTTCTGAGTCGTTTGAAATAGCCCAATACCTCTAAAAAACGCTTTGATGAATTTCGGCCCATAGAGCGTAATGTATTTCGAATCTTTTGGGCGGTCCTGTAGATAAACTATTCAGTCGAATGGAACCGAAAGGGGAGGTGCACAACTAGATGTTACAACAATCTTAAATATAAAGTTTCAACATTCAACGCCTAACAGTTTTTGAGATATGCCAGTTTAATGAATTTCGGCCCATTGAGTGTAATGTATTTCGAATGTTTTAGGGCAGTCCTGTAGATAAACTATCCAGTCGAATGGAACCAAAAGGGGAGGTGCACAACTAGATGTTACAACTATCCAAAATATGAAGTTTCGACATTCTACGCCTAATAGCTTTTGAGTTAGGCGAGTTTAATGAATTTCGGCCCATAGAGCGTAATGTATTTCGAATCTTTTGGGCGGTCCTGTACATAAACTATCCATTCGATTGCCACCAAAAGGGGAGGTGCACAACTAGATCATAGAACAATCCTAAATATCAAATCTCAACATTCTACGACCAATAGTTTTTGAGATATGCGAGTTACATACATACGTACGTACGTACGTACAGACGGCATGGAAAAACTGGCCACAGTAGACTCGCCACTGGTCAAAATGAGTTGCAGACGCGTTAATATGATCGTGCATGCTAGCCTACGATGAGATGCATCGAAAAAATTTTTAAAATTCAATTTAGAGGTAGTCAAAATCGGTTTTTATGTCGAAATTTGGCCCCCAAAATTTTTCGGGATCACATTACTTCCTTATACTACGTACAAGGAAGTAAAAAATCTGGAGGGACTCCACTCGACTTTCCGAACACTTACGATTAAGATCATGACCCACCATTTAAATAAATTTGAATCGATGAATCATTCAAACATATATACCAAATTAAAGCTCAATCGAATGTACCGCTTAAACGGTAGCGCACTTTCAAGAATGTCCCCCCCATATGCCCTCATGTAAAAGAAGTCTGGGTCGTAGCCCTGTAGAAAAACTATAAGTCCTATACACAGCAAAATCAATACGGGTCTTACGATGGTGGTTTATGACATATATACCCAATATGAGCTCAATAGAATGCACCGTTTAAACGCTAGCACACTTTCAACAATTTCCTCCCATAGGCCATAATGCAAAAGAAATCTTTGTCGTAGCCCTGTCGAAACACTATAAGTCCTATACACACGAAAATCAATACCGGTCTTGCGACGGTGGTTTATAACCTATATACCCAATTGGAGCTCCATCGAATGCACCGTTTAGGAGCTATCGTGTTCACTCACACACACACACACACATACATACATACATCTCGTAAAAATAGCATCCATGAATTCAGAAGACCTCAAAACGTGTCCATACACCAAAATCTCGAAGTCGAATTTTTTCAGGATGACAATACTTTCCTTACAGGGTACATGTTCGAAAAGTAATAACGATGCCAACAAGAAAACTGTGAACGAGGGAAGTCGGTGCCTGAAAGGTTAAGGGTCTGTCCTCCTCTCCGTCCTGTGTTCGATTCCCACCTCTACCCTGGTTGTTTGTGTTTGATTTCGTGAATTGTATAACTTCCTTTTTCTGTGCTAGTCATTAGCCGCATTCGTAAACGCCAAACGAGTTTCTATCTAAGGTGTCCGCAAAGGAAACTGAATGCATTCAGTTTTATAAACTAGAACGTTCGTATACAAAACTGAGTCCAATGAGTTTCAAATGAAGTAAACTGAGCAAAGATTAGGTTCATTGAGTTTGTGCAGAAGATTACTAGCTGCACGTTATTTTAGTTTAGAAATAGCGTCCGTTGTTATGGAAAGTATGTTGTTATGAAAAAAATTTTACGTTTACTGAAGCTGCAAATATTACTTTTTCGAGGAGGAAATTCATGCTTACGTTAGAAACTGCTACGAAGGTACATCATTTTTCAAAGGTAATCATTTTCTTGTATTTTTCATTTTAGTCCATTCAAAAATGCATGTTTTAATGTTGGGATTGAAGCTGCTTTAAACCGTTATGAGCGAAATTCGTACTTCTCTCGTTCAATACTTTTGAAAAAATAAAATTTAAGTTGAAATTTCTAAATTTTGATCTGTGCACTTCTATGATGGCCACTCTATCTTTTAAAAATCCTGTTCATTTTATATTGAGTCTGTAATAAAAACTCTCCTCTGCAAAATAAACGCATTCGCAAATTGTAAACAAACAGGGTCTCCTAGGCGACGAAACTCAATAAACTGAAGGTGTTCGTAAAGTCAAAAGGAACGGGCTAACCACTGACAGCACTCAATACAGGCATTCCACTTTTCTTACGAAAACTCGAGCAACGAGTTTTTCGTTTACGAACGCACCCATTGTGTTGTCTATTTTATTCGACAAGAATCGATAAGCGGTTACTTGGAACCAAGTCAACGAGTCCGAAAGTGAATCCAGTCCAAACACAACCATAAACGGAAAATTATAAACAAGGCTCAATACTTTGATCGGAATATTTGAGGACAATCATCCAGCACCCTCGCCGAGAAAGGGTAGGTCAGATCTCGTGGCTGCTGAGGTACCAGTAGGTGGAGAATTCCGAGGGATTCCAGTATTCAGGCATTCCTTTCCCTCGCTACAGACCCTTTCGCAGAAGAATTTCGACAGATGGATCTTCGAGAGCAAGCCTAGGATACTGAAATACGTGTTTGAAGGAGACGGCAACAATGACAGCGAACCAAAACTGTAAACAAATGCAAAGTTTGACAACGAAAGATAAAGATTTTTAAGAAGACAAGATCCAGCACCATCGCGGAGGAAGGGTAGGTGAGATCTTATGATTTCGCTTTTCAACTCCGACCCGTGTGTCGTCTGCTACTGTTGTGCAAAAATCACCAATAAAGAGTCCTTTTCAGATGCTTGATGATCGGATTGCAAGTATTCATTTCCTAGCAGCCATCTTGTAGCGTGTTCAGTTAAATGAACATCTCAAATTTTCAGTTGTGTCATGATCGCAAGCATTATCTTAGTTTTCTATAGTAACGATCTCCTTTCATGTTAAGTTAGACATCCGACGATTGAGAATACACTTGTATGTGGGTGGGGGGGAGGGATGCAAGTTTGTAAGTTTTGTACTTACTTTTATGTGTGTGGAGAATGTTTTCATGGTATGAATGAGATGTAAAGGATGGTATGTTTTTCTAGGGGCCCCACTAGGACCACACGATGGCACAATTGAGACAATGATATTCTGGAATCGTTGCAGATGCCAAAAATGTGTTTACATACTAAACATTCTACCTTGTCAATTCTTTTTTAAGTACATTTAAAAACCCACTAGCTTGATGATTGATAAAAGTAATTTTTTATGTGTTTATCATCCTTTGTTTTCCTTCTTTTTAAACAGTTTACTATTTTTTAAAATCTTTTCTGTGTTCATGTTAGAGATACCCTCATACAAAGTGAGCAGAACTTTCATTGGAGTTTGTAAAGCTTTGTTCCATGTGATATGAAACAGGAGGAAATTTCATC
Source organism: Cheiracanthium punctorium (assembly GCA_038373885.1). Classification (NCBI taxonomy): domain Eukaryota; kingdom Metazoa; phylum Arthropoda; class Arachnida; order Araneae; family Cheiracanthiidae; genus Cheiracanthium; species Cheiracanthium punctorium. The sequence goes on from JAWZYV010018006.1 coordinate 27,459, forward strand.
AGCATCCAGTCTGAAATTTGGAGGGTGATAATGTGTATGTGTCATTTCTGTAAGTTTTTAAAAAATGACAGAATGGATGTTTTGGATTCCTAAAAATGGATCCAAATAAAATAGTAAGAAAATGAAAAATTGAAAATCTGAAATCAGATACTTCTGAAAAATCACTCTGGCCCAGGGCCTTATTTTGAAAAGGCCCTAAAATAAATAAAATAGTTAAAGACAGAATGTAATGGGAGAATAGAGCTTTGAACTGGGAGACTGAGGGTACCTGGTTCAAAACCAGGTCGCGTCAGCCGATCTAACCCATCGGAGTTTTCCGTGGTTTCCTCCGAAACGCAACGTCAATATGAGTTAGGGTTCCTTAGAAAGACCCCCAAGGAGGGCACCCCACCTCTCGGCCTAGATTCCTCGTGCAGATAATGGGCCTTAATCCCACAACAGAGTCTAATGGACGTTGAAACACGTTTTTTTGATAACATTAACTAATAAGTAAAAACTATGCATGGTAAAAAAATAAAGTAAGTGAATAAGTCATGTCAAAAGCATGTACTCTAAAAACACTTTCCAACACAATCTTGTTTCTTTACGTTCTACCACGTAGCAAATGATTAACTTTTCGCTTCCATCGTTGCAAAAACGCACAGGAAGGAATACATGGTTTAAAATATAAAACAGTTTAAAAAACTTTTCGACGATACTTTTCTTTAATACGTAAGCAATCGAAATCCATTGTTGAAGTAGAACTGCTTTTTCATTTAAAACTTATTAAAAATTTATCTCTTTGAATTTCATGTTTTCTTTTCTTTTCTTTTTTAGGAGAGGGGGGGGGGAACTTTACTTTTCGGTACACCCGATAGAATTAATGTTATATTTTCGCGGTTTCTGAACACTCTATTGTAAAAGATGTTTATGGTTCGAGTTTGTCTGCCTGTCCGTGACAGTGGCGTATCCAAGGAGGAGCGCTCCCCGATCCCACTTAAATGCACTGTTGAACCCATGTTCCACCGGTTCCCTCTCATCACTGAAGGGCCCCACCTGACCGAGTGGATAAGACACTGAGCATGACAGATAGCTGAAGGTCCGGGGTTCTGGACGACTGTGCGGCTGTCGATCTCATGGTCTTAAGTTTTAGGCGGTTTTCTCCAGGTGAAACGTCCATAAAGGTTAGAGACCCTTCAAAAGCCCGTCGCCCCAGGCACCCCTTCTTGTAGATTTGCCTTAACAAAATTCAATCGGATCCGAGAGGCACAACGGAAGAGACTCTCCTTCTCTGACCGATATTGCGTCCGAGGAGGGTTTCTCCGAAAGCTCCACCGGAACCCACCGATTGCGCATGCGCAATATTCAAGGTCGGAATCCGGGCGGAATATCCTGTTAAGCGGCAGCGGTCCGAGAAGGAGAGTCTCCTCCGTTGCGTCTCTTCAGCGATGCGAGCGAACAGGCTAAGCACGGATTCGAGTTTACAAAAGGAACGTTCAGAAAAAAAAGAATGACCTATGTTCCAAATGCACTTAGGAGACCTCCGTTTCTTAACTACAGCGAAATCTGTGTATAACGATACTGTTTATCGCTACAAACCTCCTTATAACGATCACTTCTTGGGTCCCGACGAAATTCTTGTTTGCTTAACACTTTCATGCGCGGTGTCCTCGCTGTGAGGACACAACTCTTGAGGACATGCAGATAGGCTGCCCAATGTCTATTGGTGTGCCGTGTGCGGCGCCGCACAGCCGGCTGTGTCAAAAAATGTTCTTGAGCTCTGTGGCACGCACTGCGCGATTCGATCCAACATCATCTTGCTGGTAGTTAACCCTTTAACGCGCAGTGTTCTCGCTCTGGGAACACCCAACTCGGACGTTTTGACGGTTGCCAGTCACGAAGAATAGATTGGATTTCTATAAAAATAGTTTCGGGTGACAGAGCTCCTCCACGAGAATCCTCTACATTTGAGCACGTCCTTTCCCGTCAAAAAAGGGTCACGATTGTTTTTAACAACACTGGCATCTGCTGAAAACTGGAAGAATGCGAGAACAGCTGGGTAGATGGCCCATGCTGAAAAAAGGGCAGCCGTTACCTTCGCTCGACCTCACGACCCGCAAGAGAGCGGACGATCGAAACGTTCATCGCGTGCCACAGATCGAGAGACCCTTTTTTGACGACAGCTGGCTGTGCCGGCACAGCCAGATGCGTCAAAGAAGGGTCTCTCGATCTGTGACACGTGATGAACGTTTCGATCGTCCGCCCTCTTGCGGGTCGTGAAGTCGAGAGATGGCAACGGCTGTCCTTTTTCCAGCACTGGGAACGGGTTGTGCCTCAAAGGGTTAAAGAAGACATTAAAAGAGTGCTTTGGAAATATTTATGCTATCCATGAGAAGAATCGGGTCG
>JAWZYV010018007.1:0-51852 GCA_038373885.1 Cheiracanthium punctorium
TTTTCATTTTCAAGATATTAGTTATTCTGTTTTGGAAAAACGAATAATCGCTCATTCTAAACTCCTCTTGTCTAAGCGAACTTACTATTTGAAAATTGTCAACTTTGTGTGACACATTTTGAGTTGCTTATTTCATATAGTTTTTATTTTGGCGTATAATGGGCGTAATTCTAACTCATGTTTGTCAATTTCACGCGATTCTAGATACTTGGAAACGCTTTGTTGCAAAGGAATGAATGATTTTATACCAAATCTGGCAACCATTCGGTTTATTTTTTCAGTTTTTCATTAATATCTTCTAAAATAATTCGATTTTCGAAATTTAAATCAGCTTAGCAGGTTCCTCGGAATTTTTCGAATCTGTGGGCACCTTAGTCGAAACTCAAATCCCCACGGTTTAGGAGGAGATACGCTGACAAGCTTTTGACAGCGGCGGCGACAGCGGCCTTTACTTTTTTTTAGAATAGAGAGAAAAGTAGGAAAAAGTAAAATTGTAAACGTTATCAAGTTTAATATTTTATCGTATTCGATAATTAATGCAAAACCTTTCATACTCGGCTCGACTGCTGTTTGGCCTTGTACGCTAATGGCAGCTGGTGAACGTAAAATCCGTCGTGACTCCAATGTCCTCCAGGTTTAACGCTACCTCTGGTGTGTCGAATTCAGGGGGTTGATCTCTCCTTTGGAATTGGTTCAAAATTAGGGGACACCGGGCTGAAGTTGGACTTCATCCCACTGGGGCCCACTGAAAATGAAAGACGCTCCCTTCTACCCATCGCGGCTCTATCAGGGGGATCTGGTACCGCATGACGTTGACAAGGGGGGGGGGGGAGAAGCAACCACAACAAGCATACCTTACATGAATATGAAAATTATAGTCATGATTTAGTATTTTCGCGGGATCGGGATTGCATTCCCTAACCTCACCTTATAATACCACTACACAAGGAGACAGAGCACTTAGGTTCGTAGCTAACGTATTCACAGCAAGAGTCGAAATTAAACTGCACTGCTGGGACGTGATTTACTTTTCTTATGCCCATATCACACCTTCTGCTACGTTCAATCTTCAATTCAATCAAGTATTTTGATAAACTTGTTCGACTATTTCACTCAGCTGGTTTGACTGGAAAAGGGAATGAGCGAATCTGTGATGTCACTGCAGCCTCTCCATTTGCTTGCTTGTGATTGGTCTATCTGAGAAGTTGAACAAATTAAATGAAATACTCAATTTTTCCCGGACCGGCTGGCAAAAGTTACGGATGTTGAACATACATATCGCACAAGGCTTTTTACCCAACTGGTCGAACGAAAGTGTTTCTTGAATTGAAGATCGGGAAGGTGTGATATGGGCTTTATATTCTTTCCGAAACTTCTAGCAATTCTATGAGATTCTAGAAAAATCTCAATCAATAGCCACCCCTGATTGCCTAATTCTAATGCTATTGCGTTATACTTATCAAAATATACTTATATGGAAAGCAAACATTACAGGCTCTTTTACTAAAATTGAGCCGAACGTCGCCAAACTTGGCGAGGTTTGGCGAAATATCTCTAGATTTCGTGCTAAAAACGTTTCCAAAACTGAAGTAAGTTAAAAAAGTTCGCCAATGTTTCTCGAGAATCCGAGGAAAAACTATGTTAAACAGTGGGGACATCCAAAACTGTTTTTCTTGTTACTAGTTAACCGATTTTCGTGCAACAAAATGCAAGTTTTAATTTACTGCTGGCCACCCAAATTGCAACACCAAGAAAAACAAGAGATATCACAACAAAATTTATTGTGTAGATAACATGTTGACCAAGTAACAAATGATTAAATTTACAGCATTCTATGAAGCGTGGTTCCTGCCAAAATCAGTACCCAGAGTAGCCGCCGTTGTTGGAGATCACAGCTGCCACACGCCTCGGCATTGATTCAAAGAGACTTTGAATGTGTTCTTGGGGTACAGCAGACCAAGCAGCTTCCACACGTTGCCAAAGTTGATCTGGTGTGACAGCTGGGGATGAACTCTGGGTCAGTCGTTGAGCAACCATGGACCACATGTTTTCTATCGGCGAAAGATCCGGAGAGCGCGCCGGCCAGGGAAGCAATTCAATCTGGTGATTGACGAAGAACCCTTGGACAATGCGTGCCACGTGTGGCCGTGCATTATCCTGCTGAAATATGGCTGTTGGCAAGCCCTGAAGGTAAGAAAGGACAACTGGCTCCAACACCTCGGAGATGTAGCGCTGGCTGGTTAAAGTACCGGCAATGCGTACTAGAGGAGTGCGAGAGAGATATCCGATACCGCCCCATACCATAATACCCGGTGCAGGACCAGTGTGACGGTGTATAATGCAGCTGTTCAGCATCCTCTCTCCACGGTGTCTCCAGACTCGAATCCGACCGTCGTGGTGTTGCATACAGAAGCGTGACTCGTCAGTAAAGAGAATTTCATTCCATTCTGTCGTCCACATCCTTCTTTCATCGCACCATTGGCGGCGGAGACGTCTGTGGTTCCGCGTCAGAGGTAGACAAAGCAACGGACGTCTTGCGGACAGACCATTCTGCTGTAAACGACGTCGAATGGTACGCGCAGACACTGGATGATGCGTTACAGACTGAATCTGCTGTGATATGGTTCGTGATGTGACTGAGCGGTCCGTCACTGCCATGCGTACAATCTGCCTGTCATCACGTGACGTGGTGCACTGAGGTCGATGCGGTCGATCACGTCTGTCCGTCGTACCCTCCTGCACCCAACGATCACATATCCGCATCACAGTTGTTTGGTTTCGTCCAATACGACGACCGATTTCCCTGAAAGATAACCCACAATCTCGGTATGCCACTATCCTTCCTCTGTGAAACTCGGATACTTGATCAAAAGATGATCGTTGTTTCCTACGAGGCATAATTTATCGTTTTTTTGAAAAAAAAGCAAGAAAAACACAATTGCTGTACTTGAAACCGTCGAAATCTCCAAGCCTTAAATAGCGCTTTGAGGTGGCGCCACAGGCGCGCTTGATGTGCGTCTGCGCTGAAATTCTAATCATTTGCATATCTCACCTCAGCTAATGCATGTTGTAAATTTCATATTATTTGCATGCTTCCTTCAGGGTGTTGCATTTACGATGGCCAGCAGTGTATTTGACGCGTAGAATACGAATTTCAAACAACATTTAATCTTCGAAGAGAAGGTCACCCCAAAAATTCCTAACAGTATCATTCACTGCGCCACGCTAAATTTTTCTGTAATTTTAAACTTATTTCTTACTTACACACTCCATATTTTTACCCAAGAAGAAGGCTGTAAAAGCACACAGTGCTTAAAATCGGTCTTGCTCAAAAGAACTTGAACAAAACAAGCGAACAATCTATTAAAATGCGTAGGAGCAGTTGCGCCTAATGCAAACTTCCTGGCGCTTAGCATTTTGCTCACTTTATTTACCGTTTGATTCATAAAAAATTCAGTTGTTCTTGAAAGTAAGGAGTATGTATCTTAGTTCTGCTTCATCATCAATTTCTGATACAACTGAATGCTTTCCAACTTCACTGGAAAATTCACTGACTCAATAAATGTTTTAAGTAATTCAAATGAAGCGAAAACTGCTTAGTAGTTTACACACCAGTCTGTCAATATGTGTTGATTCATTCGGTCACAGCTAATTAATATTCTCTTTAGAGTAGCTTTTTTTTATTACGGGAGCTAAGCAATGTGTTACCAAGGTTGATACTTTAAATCCATAGGATGAATTTTACTGAAAAGTATAGTGTTTGTGGTTACGCAGATTTTGATACAAATTTTCAGGATTAATTGATTTTTAAGGAATTTCTCATACTAGAGCGCTCGACGAGCCTAGCCTCTCTGTGACTGGTCCCCCGTCTGCGTCACAGCTTTAGGTTCTCGTTATGTATTTCAATAGCGAAAACCAGATTTTTAACCCTTTGAGGCGCAACCCTTTCCCAATGCTGAACAAAAGGGCAGCCGTTGCCATCGCTCGACTTAATTACCAGCAAGATGGCGGAAAGATCGAAACGTTCATCGCGTGCCACAGATCTAGAGACCCTTTTTTGACGACAGCTGGCTGTGCGGCACAGCCAGCTGAACGTTTACCAGTGAACGTTTAGATCGTCCGCCATCTTGCTGGTAATTAAGTCGAGCGATGGCAACGGCTGCCCTTTTTTCAGCATTGGAAAAGGGTTGCGCCTCAAAGGGTTAAGAGGGCGAAAACGAAATTAAATTATTTTCACAACGCAGAAAATTATTTATATGAGGGCAGAATTTTTCCCAGCGTCACATAAGTAGTTGTATATATAATAAATGAAATACTACCTATATAAATATATAATTTTATATGTTTTAAATAATATGTATATATAAAACATAAATACATTTATACTTATGTAATTCATAGGGGGTGTAGCCTGAGAACGGACACTTGAGCCTTCTCCTCCCATAACGCTGACTGCTGTGCCCGGCACAGCCAGCTGTCGTCAAAAAAGGGTCTCTAGATCTGTGGCACGTGATGAACGTGTCGATCGTCCGCCATCTTGCTGGTAGTTAAGTCGAGCGATGGCAACGGCTGTCCTTTTTTCAGCATTGGGCAATCTATCCAGCCGTTCTCGCATTCTTCCATTTTTCAGCAGATGTCAGTGCTGTTAAAAATAATCGTGACAATTTTTTTACGGGAAATGACGTACTAAAAAGTAAAGGATTCTCGTGCAGCTATGTTACCCGCAACTATTTTTTTTAATCAAATCCATTCTTCGTGACTGGCAACAGTCAAAACGTCAGAGTTTGGTGTTCCCAGAGCGGGAACACTGCGCGTTAACGGGTTAACAGTAAAAAAAATATTAAATTCATATTTTTGTAATGGATATAACGGGTCACGTAAACGTTTGATTTTAAAGCGGTATTTTTATGTTTCGAAATAATTAAGGATAATTAAAACTGATGTTTCTAACATCCTTTCTCGGGGTTGAGTGCAATACCATACCAGCCAACTGATCCTTTTTTTTGGAACATTTTTCACTACCAATTTTTACCTAGGAATTTTAACCGAGAGTAAGTCAAAATTTTTAATGAAAAATAAAACTGTTTAACATTTGTGGTGGAAAATCTTCCGATAAAATCGGAAGAGTGGGCAGCTGTGTAATAGGAAGGTAATAGGAGAATTTGAGCATAAAGGGTGTGCAGTCGGCTGTCATTTAGATGATGTCATGGAAAAGTCACGCCAGAATGCCGTTTTCATGCTTGAGAACATACATTTGTTATAAATAACGGTACTATTCCGTCGAGCACGCTAAATTATTTTGACGGTCAAAATAGCTGCAGCTGACGAGATCGAAAATGATTGTTTCTTAAGTCAGTAAACGGTTATCTTACTATATAATACGTTAATGGTTCGAAGGCGGCAGCTGTCGTGTACTTTCCTCAAAAACTATTCCAAAAATTGCCAGACGTGGCGACTTCTAGCGAAAAATGTCTTCAAATGTGGTTCCAGAAAAATGTCTCCAAAAGTGAAACTAAACTTTTATATTTAGCGATGTACTTAATATAAAAGTTGCTTGTCGAGAAATCGAAAACCTCTAATGTGATGGCGTTCAGGTTTGGCGATTTCAACGGGAGTTTCGAACATTATTAACCCATGCTCCAATCAATAGATTAAAATTCAAATAAGAAATAACAGGAAGAGTGGACAAAGCAGTGTATTTTGATTGGTTGATGGGTCCCAGGTCTGACTCATCAACAGGTGTAAAAATTCTCTCTTCTTTTCATTGCCTTTCTCTCCTTTTCATTGACTGCAATTCCTTTATGTCATGCACCCTACCCTTTAAGACCTGGGCTTTTTCTTTTTTTGCTTCACTCACACAAAAAAGTATTGCAGAGTAAGATAAATTTCCTACTTTCCTGCTTTAATTCCTACTTTAACTCTTTGGGGGGGGGGGTGAGATCACCTACACAATTGTGTAGGTCAGTGACTAAAAGGCTATAAAAGAGACCCTACCCTGTGTGTTAAATTTAGAGTGTAAGTAGAGGTATGGAATCGTTGTTTTTACGAAATAAATGCTAATTTATGCGAAATTTTCTTATAATTGACTATAGATGCAAAATATAAGCAATTTGTGAATAGAAGCAAATTGTGCAAAAATTTCTTATTTTTGTAAATTAGTGCAAGGAAAAAAATTTAATAAGAAAATTATGCGAAAGAATCTTTTAAATATAAACTCAAGACTCAAATGAGCTTCATATCTGAGGTGTGACCGAAATCAATGAAATTAATTAACGAATTCGAAGACTAAAGTTACCCATTCGCTCACCATTTGTGGAACTAATTAGAAGACTTAAGCAACTCGAAGAACTAAGTCAAGGAATTTGGGCTGGGATGCAGACCTCTATTGACTGTCATTATAAACTAATTTTATTGACGTTTCCAGTTTTTATAAACCAATAATAAAACTAGAATCGGTCCATAAACTGGTTTATAATGACGGTCAATAGAGTCCAGGGGCGGATCCAGAGAAATCATCTAGGGGGGGCTCCGTTTTTCATTAGGATGATACATTGATTCCCCAATACTTTTTCTCCCAATGTGTAATTAGACATGCTATATCACAACTAAATAAGTACGTTGTCTGCTGCAAGAACCGTCGAAGAAAACTCGGTAAGGGGAGGGGGGGCAGAGCTATACCGATCTATACCCTATACCGATCAAGTTATGGCCGATGCTCATAAGCTACACCCTTGTGCAAATTAATTGAAACAATCTCGAAAAATTGAGAAAACTATGAAGGAATGCTATTTTATTTAAATTTATAAAAAATCATAAATTTTTAGTACATTAAATGATTTCTACAACTTTTTATTAACATTTGGACATGATTTTTCATGAGTTCCACCAATTTTTTACAATCATTTTTAATATTTGTGTGCTTGTACCATACATGAATTAGCGCAGTGATTAGCTTCTCTATAGTTATACAGTTCATATTTAATAGGCGTTTCTTGCATGCAGCCTGGAGATTCTTCATTGGGTTTATATCCGGAGAGTTCCAAGGCCATTTCAATGTCTCAATTTGGTTCTCGGGCATGAATTTCTTGACCATTTGGACGTATGGCACTGTACTAAAACCTCCTGAAAAATTCCCATTCCAACAGGGTATTGTTTCTTCAACTCTGGAACAATATTTTTATCCATAATAGCAATATATTGCTGAGAAAACATCACACCGTCAACAGGCTGCAAAGAACCAACCCCAATGTAACCGAAACAATTCCAAAACATCTTCTTTTGAGGGTGTTTAACAAATTGGTCAATGTGACAATCCCGAATACTTTTGACTGGCGATCCCCGTAAGTGTTGAGTTCGCTGCCTTTGGACCAAAAAAATTTATTTCATCGCTAAATAGCACTTTTTTCCAATTTTCGATGGCTCAACACTTATATTTTAAGGCCTACAAGTAGCGCTTATTCTTCATTGGCTGGGTCAGAGGCTGTTTCTTCAGAGGCCAATAGGCCGGGCGACCGGCAGCCTCCGAACAGTACATGAACTAATATTTATTCCATGTACTTATAAATCTCTATTAAGTACAGCACTAGTCTTTCAAGGTATTTATTTCTACATTGTGTAAAGTGGGAAAGTGCCATCCCTTAGCGTTGTTTTCTTTTTTCGGCCACATTTCCCTCTTCGCTTTGAAGGAATGGATACTGTTTTTTTATTTTGTTTTATAATACAGCTCCCAGTTGTAATACTAACGCCAACTATCTTCAAAACCTTTGTATAAGTCTTTGGCGTATGTTCGGAGAGAGTAATAATCTCCGAACATAGCCCGCGAACAACGCCTCCGAACAACGCCCGCGAAAGCATACAAAGTCTTTGGCGTATGTTCGGAGAGAGTAATAATCTTTGTGTGCTTTCGCGGGGTCACGTCCATCTCTGGCAACAGTGAACTCACAACTGATGTGATCATATCTGGAGCTTTCATCTACGGAAGATCCTGTGCATACACTCTCAGAACCCCTCTGATTTGGGGAAATTGTTGATAGGTAAAGAATTTATTCATACCACCCATATTTCAACATACTTTAGAAAGATTGTTGAAAATTAATAAGAACGATTTCAAAATTCATGAAAAAAATAGTTTGTTTCAATTAATTTGCACAAGGCTGTACGTGTTTTATGCGTTTCAATGGACGACGGGACTGATACGGGAAAAAAATGTTCCGTTGCTCTCTCCATTGTGTTGGGGGGACAGTGTTTAAAGTTTAACACATTAATCTTTTGTTGGTAGATCCCGACTGGCCATTAAAAGTCGTAAATTTCGCCAGAAAAATGTCGCCTTAACCCCTGTAGTGACGACAAGACGTGGCTAATCAGCAACGTCAATTATTCATTTTGTTGTTCGCGGGCCCTACATTTTAGTGTGTACAGAGTACAACTGCTGAATGCAATATTGAACCCATTTCACAGCCACCGTGCAATATACAGTGTTCACAGCATACATTTTCGCATTTTAGGATGGCATTAAGTTTTCCAGTTTAAGTAATTCCCATCCTTTTCAGTGAGGACTGTAGTAAACAAACCTCAATTGCTATTCACAACTATTATCACTTTTTTCGGCCACATTTCCCTCTCCGCTTTGAAGGAATGGATACTGTTTTTTTATTTTATTTTATAATACAGCTCCCAGTTGTAATACTAACGCCAACTATCTTCAAAACCTTACAATTCCTCACAATTGTAAGGTTTCCTGTACAATTCCTTACAAACCTTCAAACCTTACAACCCCTACAATTTGAGCTTTTTTAAAACCAGACCAGCTATACATTGCCAGGTACTAGCTTTGTCTGATATCTTAGAATATGTTTTACTTTTATAACTTTTATATTTTATGAGGATTTGTACCCATACGTATGGGTGGTGTGGACAACTTATGAGAGCAAGTTGAAAGAATGAAAGCTGTACAAATTGCGGAGGGTTGGATTGTTCGTCTATGCTTCAGCATCACTTAAGGCCGATGCTGATTGCTGCTGCGTCTAACGTGACTGCAGTGGGTAAGAGGGCATTCTCGTCGCGAATTTTACGACTTTTTAATAGCAATTCGGGGTTTACCGATAAAAGATTTCCGCACTAAACCTCAAACTCCGTCCCCTATAAAATGTAGAGAGCAACGGAAGATTTTTTTCCCCGTATCAGTGTGCCGTCGTCCATTCAAATATGGTGGAACCTGCTAAAATGACCACCTTGGTAAAGAGATCGTCTGTCTACGAGTGACAACTTTAATGCAATTTCGCTTTACTACCGTCACACTTTACCACCTTTGTAAGGTGACCAGTTTTGTTCTTCCCAAGGGTAGTCCCATTAGACAGGTTCCACTGTACAAATTAAACTGGGAACACTGCTCCAGCCACTGTGGCGATAGCGAGTCAATAAAATGTACCTCTCCTTCTGTTTAAAAATAAAAGCTCTATATCATTTTTGTAAATAGAGAAATTACGCTTTGTCCACAAGGATTCAATAAGTATTGGTGTAAATATTCTTGGTATATATATATATATATATAACATTACAAATCAGAAGCCCGCTAAAATCCCACATTTCTAGAATTACACAGTTTTAATTCAGTTGGAACAAAGGAATCTGCTTTCAAAAGCTGCAATTACTACACGGTCCCTTGCAACACGGTCCCTTAATTTTGTAGACGGTCCCTGCGTCCAGTCCATCTGGCGTCTTAAAAGCCAAAACAAACATTGTAAAACCGCTGCCCAGATTTTGGGATCTGCCAATAATTGCAACTTGCATGGATCATGTGTGACACGACCTCAAAAGTTAATAAAAGGGGCGTATGCAGCCCAGCAGCGACTTTTCCGCGTGACAGCAACTGCCAAGGAAAGATGTATCGAATCACCCAATTAAATAATGTAACCGCAGTTCGACCGATTCTTCCACTGACAGTCATAGCGGCCCAAGGATTTTCACAGCTCGCTCCAGGGCTTTGCTGGCCAGCGAAGACCGGCCAGGATCCCACCATAACGGCCCTAAGCCAGAGTCCCGAGCCGCCTCGCCTAATGCCCAACCCCGAGAATGGGTCTCAAACAGCCGCGTGTCCTCCGGCACACGACTACACCTTCCCGTAGCCGTTTAATGCTACACACAAGAATAACATTGCCCTTTACACTTTGGAAGGTGCCTGGTTCAAAACCACTTCGCGTCCGCCGACCTAACTGTACGGAGTTTTCCGTGCTTTCCTCCGAAACTTAGAGTAAATAGGGTTAGGCCCCTTAGAAAGACCCCCCCCACGGAGTGCACCCCACCCATCGGCTTAGATTCCATGTGCAGATAATTGGCCGTAATCCTACAGCACGAAAACCAACCCTTTACACTTTACATTCTTAGGACTGTGAATATATTTCTTGATATATTGGCGTGTTTGAAGATGTTACAAACCAAATAAACTAAATTTCAGTTCATATGAACTAAATTTCAGTTCATGTGAAAACTTACAATTTTTTTAAAAACTTCCTTAATCCATAGTGTATTTCTAGCTCTGAGGGGGGCTCGAGCCCCCAGGGCCCCCCCCCCGTGGATCCGCCACTGTATACAGTGCTACTTTTTAAAATTTCAGTTCATGTGAAAATTTACAATTTTTTTAAAAACTTCTTTAATCCATAGTGTATTTCTAGCTCTGGGGGGGGGGCTCGATCCCCCAGAGCCCCCCCCCGTGGATCCGCCACTGATAGAGTCTGCATCCCAGACTACGATATAAACATAATGCTAAAAACCGCATCAGAAGAAATTCCCATTAAACGTTCTTTTCACGTGAAATTTAATACAAATGAAGCCTGTTTTTCACATTGGTCCATTATATTAACCATCTGTGGCTGCAAGTATGACCACCTAAAATCAAGTTATATTACTCGAAAGTTTTTCAAAAATTGCTTTCTTCAGAGAACTTCCTTAAAATGAGCTCATTGATGAGTGCACCCATTTTCATCGCCCAGTGTTACAATCGGTAAACAGGAATGAACATTCAAATCTTAAAGACATATTGTGAGCTAATAAATACTCTTTTCCAACGTTTGCTGAAACAGTTTTACAGAGCATTTGACACCCAACTAACAGCGTAGACCAGATTGCTTCTTTAGTAATCATAATGTCGTCGGGACAGAAAAACGATTAAAAAAATGTTAAAATTACAACAATTAGCAATTTTAATTAACATTGAACACACATTTCAAGTGCATAAAAATCCTACTATTATAAATGTCAATGTTTGCATGAATGTTTGTTACTCTTTCACGCTGAAACGGTTTGAAGGATTTGGATGAAATTTGGAATAAAGACAGTTAAAGTCCTGGATTAACAAACAGGCTACTTTTTATCACGCGAAAAAACACTGTTCCTATAATATACAAAAAAAAAATCAATCTTTTATGCAAAAAAAGAGCCTTTTTTTACAAAGCCGTCGACAGATGGCGCTAACTTATTGAATACGCAGTTTTTAATAAACAAAATCACCTGAATAATTTTTTCCTTCTGACGTGGATTTATAAGCGGGTCACAGGCCCAGCACACAAATCCGAAATACATGTTACGCAAACAAACAAACAAAATATTAATTTTTGAACTTTTGAATCTGAAAGTGTTTCAGATTTTCTTATTTTTTTTTCCCTTTCCATTTTTTGATAACGGCCGATATATCTAGAAACTCTTCAGAATTAATATAAGACGAAAATAATTTGTACCTCTCTTTTTGTAGGTTTTTATCATTGAACCATCCTATTTTTGTAACCAGGGCCGACCCGACACGGTAAGCAAGGTTTACCATCGCATCGGGCAGCCGGCTTCGAAGAGGCGTCATGTCGAACTCAAAAACTAAGCAGAGCATAAAGGGGCGTCTTTTTTATGTTACCAGGGGCGCCACTTACCCTAGGGCCACCCCTGTTTGTAACCATCTTAATTTTAAATTCCATCCAGAATCTGAGATATTTCAGTACCAAGGAATACAGTTAGAAACACAAGATTTATTAAGGGCGGCTAATATTTTATAAATTTCAAAATTTCATGTTCTTTTTTCAAAATTTCTTTTTTTTATTTGCGAAAATTCTAAATTTCACACAATTACAATACAGGGAGGAAGATTAACAAACTGATAAACTTTCGCATTTATAATATTAGTAGGATGCATTTTTCTAAAAAAAGGAAATGTTCATCTAAATTCCCCCCCTCCACCCCGAAAAAAAAAAAAAGAAAGTCTTCAACAGTACGATAGGCATTTTCTGAGTGGATAGTCGTGTTTATCAGTTTTGCTTTTTTGAACCATTCTTTTGGATTTCTGTCTATTTCTCATTTTCAGATAAGGACGTATAAATCACAATTCAAACTTTACTTAGATTTGTCAGGCAAAAAGAAAAAGGAAGGCAAAGCTTTGTACTTTCCAAAATGCATTAGGTTTGAAGATAATAAATCAACGTCTTATTTTCTTTAATCTTCAGGGGACTTAGAGCATGTTTTGAAAATTTAAGTAGTTGGCATTGGCGTTTGACATATTATTTATACATTTTCTTTTTAATCCGTTTTAGATTGATGTTGTACGTATATCTTCGCAACAAAATAAAATAAAAATTTTAAAATTAAAAAGTCTGTTTTAAATTTATCTGTTTGTTGACAATTGTTTTAAATATGATTTTGAGTTAAAAAAATTTAGATTGTTTTATTTACATGTTTGCATCACTAACATCTGTACGTGTTCGTTGTGTTTGTACAAAAATAACAATTTAATTCGTGAACATTCCAGGCTTTCAAATAACGGGTTTGTAACATATATGTTACAAACCTGTTATTTGAATACAGGAGTACAACACAGGGGTGCAAAAATGTTGTTACTCCCAACATTTCCCCAATACATGTGAAAATTCCCCCAAAATTTTATGATATGCTATAGATTTGCTAAATTCTGTATTACAAAATATATAGAAGTTGAAAAAAAAAACTCTTTAAAAATGGGAAAGTAAAAGAAACACTCGGAGAATTTTGTAATCCATTGTTAAAATTGAAATCAGTTGCGCATTCCTCCGCAAAATTTCTCCAGATCGTTAAAATCTCCCACGATCCTAGATCGCCGGATCGGACATATTCTGCTTCCCTGGTAGAAGAGAGGATTTTTAAAAATTTGTAACACAAATGGTGTAAGGTCGGCAGTAGCTCTGTGGACTAAAACAGTTTTACACACGTGTTTTCATTCTCTAAGAGGAAACCACCTATGACCTTGAGTGACCACCTATTATGTCATTCAATTTCATTTCATTCGCTTTAGTAATTCTTACGTGATGCGTGAATATAAATGTAAGCAGTTTGAAACGAGTTTCGCAAAAAACTCCAATTTAAACAAGATTTTAAAAAATTGACGCCCTAGGTCTTTCGCTTACGTATGTTTTTGTCAGATATGTCGAAATGTATTCCAATTTTAGAATGTCTTTTTTATTTCTTATTTTTGTGAGGTATTACGTCTTTAGAATTGCATTTGTTTGCATTATTCAATTTATTTTAATAAACAGAACGGGGGAGGTTGAAAGGGGGTGGGGCGCCCCACACGTCAAAATTAATTAAATTTCATGTAACAAAAGTTTCATTTATAGGATCAAGCTTCTAATATGTTTAAAAAATAATACTTTACATTAAAAAATACGTAAAAGAAATTTTTAAAAATCATAAGCAAAGTTGCCGAGCGAGGATCGTCAAAACTGTGCCATTGTTAAAATCGTTATCAACGAGGCAAAACTTGGGTTGATATTAATCATTGAAAATAACCTTAAAAGCATATACTGTATTCTATTTTTCCAGATTATTAATTAGCATAAGGATTTTTTTAAAGAATAAACAATATTTAAAAATTATGACTACAAGTTTAACAACAATATTAAAAAATTTTGACTAGCCTTACTTCCGTTCGCCTGAAATCGGTCGAAATGAAGGAGGTCATATGGAGGAGTTACATTCTAAAGTCACATCCCTCCGCTGATTACAATAAACAAATAGGAACGATGCCAGTTCAAAAATTCAATTAGATATTTGCTGCATTTCGAGGATAGCACAAATACATTTCCCTATTTAATTAATTTATCTATCACAAATTACCATTTTAATTTATGCCCCTATTAATGTGAGGATATCTATAAATACTCCTCACGAAATTCGCAATATTTTAAGTCATCCTTTTTAGAAATGTGATATGAACATGTACAGTTTAGCAGTTATAATAGTATATTGTCTTCAGTTGAACATTACAGTTAAAACTGTTAATCGTTTCCGCCATTTTAAATTTCAATCTGCTTTTCATTCCTGCTTGTAAGTTCTTAGAAAGGAGGGCATTGCCCAGGGAAGGGATATCAAAATGAGCTTCTGTCGCTATCTAAAATTTAGAATGTTAAAAAAGATAAATAAACAAACAGAAATACCAAAAGGGGTGATTTATTGAAATTATATATGAGTAAAATTTATAACTCATGATAACGGTGTTTCATTTATATTTGTCATAATAGACAGAAGAGGGATGTGACATCAGAGTTCACCTCCTTCCAGTAATCCCTCCGCTAATGGATAATTTCTTGAAATTATGATTCTTCTAAGAAAAAAGTATGAACACACCTAGGGCTTTTAATATTATATAAACTACAGTCTGAATTCCACCCAAGACCGTGGGCAGGGATGGACGTCTCTCCCCGTCTCGAAATTTTAGTGATGCCACCCTCAAAAAAAGTTTGTCTGTCTGTCGTTCTGTCATTCTGTCAATGGCGCTTTCTTTGTTCAAGCATCACGTAAAAACGACTGAAGCGAATGATATGAAATTGGGTGTCATGCTAGGCGGTCACTCAACTTAAAACATAGGCGTCGAATTTTAAAAAAAATCTTCAATGGATTTTGAGATTTTTCGAAAATCGTTTCAAACTGCGTGAATTTGTGTTCGAGCATCACGTATAAACGACTGAAGCGAATGATATGAAATTCTGTGCCATGATAGGTGGTCACTCAACTTAAAACATGGGAGACAAATTTTAAAAAAATCTTGATTAGATTTTGAGATTTTGCGAAAATCTTTCAAGCTGCGTAAATTTGTGTTCTCACATCACGTAATAACTGCAAGGTGTAAAAGTGATATTTGGTGAAATGATAGGTGGTCACTCACCTTAAACTATAAGCATCTAATTAAAAAAAATCGATCAGATTTCGAGATTTTGCGAAAATCGTTTAAAACTGAATGAATCTTTGTTCACGCATTACGTAATAACGACTAAAGTGAATGATATAAAATTTGGTCACATGATAGATGTGTGTGTGGTTGCTCAGCATAAACCATCGAATTTTTTAAACTTTTTTATTATATTTTCAGATTTTGTGAAAATTTTCTCAAAATACGTTTATATTTCTTCAAGCATCACGTAATAACGACTTATACGAATGATACGAAATTTGGTGATATGATAGGTAGTTTCTAATCTTAATTTATAGGCGTTGAAGTTTTAAAATATTTTGATTACATTTTGAGATTTTATGAAAATTTTTTTAAAATGCTGAAATTTTTGTTCCAGCATCACGAAATAAAGACTGCAGGGAATGAAACGAAATTGGGTGACATGATAGGTTGTCACTCAACTTAAATTCTAGCCTTACAATTTTTCAAAAATATCGATTAGATTTTGAGATTTTGCGAAAATTATTTCAATATGCGTAAATATTCGTTCGCGCATCACATAATTACGACTAAAGCGAGTGAAATGATATTACTTAGTTAAGATCTAACCTGTAATATTTTAACAAAACATAAAAATTATAACTTGGCTTTCTTTACTTTGGCAACATACTTACTACATGAATTCTGCGTTCTCCTACAATGCTGACGAAAGTTGTTGCTTTTTGGAAATTTGCATTCAGTGCTAACCCGTTAAAGACGGGTACTTCAGCTAGTAACAAATATGAATGAAACATGGTTATTATCAAATATAACAGTTTACAAAAACTCAATTTGAATAATAAATGCTCGAAAGCCTAGTTTCTCAAAACAAATGCATTATACACTGCAAATTTCACTGTACCGTTCGAGGTAAGCTCGGTCCCGTCCACCTCGAATTCTCGAGACACTACTCTATACAGGAGTCGGGGTCTAGGTGGGGGTTCCATCCCCCCTCCCAAATTTTACGTAGTAAAGACTAGAGCAATGATTACCAGAGGGTTTGAACCAGGGCATTCATTTGGAGGCGTGAGATTTATATATAAGCGCATATTGTATACAGAATTTTGTGCAGTAGAAAAGCCTTTGCTGTCATATGTACAGGTATTAGATGGTGTTTGGCTGTCTGGTGGAGGTATCCGGAAGATGGGACTGTGCTTATCATAAGAAAAGACACTTGGGTATTTGACTGACAGTACTCGAAGCTAGCTACTCAGAAAGAGGGTTTTTTTTCTCTTACATAGTTGCAGCAATAAGATTAATGATTTTTTGTTAAGGAAAATTAAGGCTAGCTAAATCGATGAACTAAAACAGCGCGTGCTTCACCGAGTCTACGTTATAGCCGAAGTACGTTATAAGCAATACCGCCGGTAAGATTCAATACTACACAAAAAAGTAAGTGGGCTCATAATTTCACAATGTGTGTTTTAAATGGGCAGATGCTACTTTAAAAATACCATTTTGGATATCCATAATGGACTTTTGTTGAGTCTCTGCATCATCACTGCGGCATTCTAAAAGGACAAAGAAAAAACATGGTCTTCTTCTCAGCCCTACCAAACAGGGGAAAAATATATAAGATCGCTCCCTTTATTCATACACAATTCATCTCGCTAGAGAATCTGAAAACTGAGAACGAGTTTTGAACTTGCTGAAATTTCCGAGAAAAAGGAAAAATTCTTAAGAAAAGCAAAATTTTATTTTTGACTTTGGTATAAAAAGTACGTTATAGCCAATGTACCTACTTTTGTTAAGTATGCTTTAACCGATGTTAAATAACATTATAAATATAGGACTTCAATCGGAACTTGGCTTCTAGCTACGTTGTAACCGATATACGTTATATCCTAGGTCCGTTATAACCGGTGCGCACTGTAACTACTTGAGAGTTCTTAACACGCGAAGGGAGATTTTTGAACCATCCACTGAAAGGATAACTGACCACACCAGGCAGCCCAGAGGCTCATATGACCTCTGGGCTGTCACATATTTATTTTTTCCTGGCTATATATACCTGGTGTACACATTTCTTAACACATTGCTCCTGTATCAAGTAAAAAAAAAAAAAAATCAATTTAATGATAGATAAAATTCAGCCCTCATACTAAAAATTCGATGTCCACAGTGAAATAATTTGTTCCTCAGTATCAGCAACAAACGATTCTAAAGCCAATAAAATGAAATTTTGTGAAAATTGGGAAATGTAGACACAGAACAATATGAGCCTATAATAGAGAGGGTAAAATCCTGTTCTCTCCGCTAATCGCTAATGCCTACGGTTTTGAATCCAATTCCCATTCACAGTGGTTTGTGTTTGTCCTATTTATGAACTGTTTATTTCCTTTCTCTGCGTTAGTAAAAAGTGCCGCTGTGCTGTCCGCTTCCTTGAACAAAGATTTACAATCGGGTTTATTTAGAGGCGTGACGACCCTTTATTGACGAGAACTGGCTGTGCGCGGGCACAGCCAGTTCTGTGGCACGCGATGAACGTTTCGATCGTCCGCCATCTTGCTGGTAGTTAAGTCGAGCGATGGCAACGGCTGCCCTTTTTTCAGCATTGGGCAATCTATCCAGCTGTTCTCGCATTCTTCCATTTTTCAGCAGATATCAGTGCTGTTAAAAATAATCTCGACAATTTTTTTACGGGAAATGGCGTGCTAAAACGTAAAGGATTCTCGTGGAGCTGTGTCACCCGCAACTATTTTTATAGAAATCCAATCTAGTCTTCGTGACTGACAACAGTCAAAACGTCAGAGTTTGGTGTTCCCAGAGCGAGATCACTGCGCGGTAAAGGGTTAAATTACTAATATGTAATTTTTTTAGACTGGCTATAAGTTTGCTTTGTCTTGTGCTGTTATGGCAACGCTACTCTTGTGCGATCTGCTTAGGATGGGGGTGCTTTGGTCAGAGGACTTTCTAAGGGGTTGTAACGTGTATTCACATTATACATCCGACCAAAACTCTGCGCCTTTAAATGGACAGTCGCGCAATGGGGTCCGAACCCTGGACCATCACATTTCAGCGGTCTACCATTTTGAGTTGCAAATACTCTCGGCCATGGTAGGGGGAGGCTACAGGAACGGATTTAAAGTAAATACCGGGAGGGGGGACACTTGTTTTATGCTGTCTCGTTTTCTTATAAATTCGTTTTAATTTACAAATTAATCCTTTATGTACTAAACTTAATTTGTCTTGGGAGGAGGGGGGGGGATATGTGCCTCCCTTGTTCCTATCTTAAAATGCAAGATACAAAATACAACCTCTTGAGAGCAGGTGTAATTTGTTCATTGCGGGAAAGTTATTTTATTCATTCATCCGCCCGAACTGTATTTATCAAAATTGTCTTCAGGAACGAAGTCAGAAAGAATTGTGGAAGGGAGTATCAAAAAGGCTAAAAAATATTCTTTTATATTATGAATTTACAAGATAAGTCAATCGTTAAATGCTGAACTAAATTCTTAGATTTCCTTAGGGCACGTACTGCTCTGTATGCCACTTCGAAAGAGTAGACTAGACTGAAAAAACAAAAATTAGTATTCCAATTAAAAACTACCACCTTTCACTAGTAGCTAGCCGCCTACATCTAAAACCAGCTTATTTTTAAAAACAATGTTCTTAAAGATGGTGGAGCGTCTATGCATAGTAGGGTGTATCACGAAATTTTAATTTTTTTTGAAAATCAAACTTTCAAGTTGATAAAAAGTTGTCACTGTCATCACATATCAACCAAAAAAAAATTTTTTTTGAAATCGAAATATATTTAGGTCTCCCGGAATCAACTTGAAATTCAACTTTTTTGACCTAAAATGTGTATTTTTAAAAAAATATGTATGCATGAATATAAAGTATATTTATATTTTTTAAATACAAAAACTTGAAGTTTAGAAAGACAAGAGACTTTTAAAAAATTCATTTGTACCATTAACTATATTAGTCTGCCGGAATCTAATTTCAAAAACTCTGCTATTTTATCAAATATTCAAAAATTTCCAGACAATATTTTACATTGTTAAACTTTTAGCAACAGTGCAAATAAAATGTATATGAATTTTTCATTAGTTTATTAGTTTCTCAGTTTCTTTTTTATTCTGGGGGGGGGGCGGGGAGGGAGGGGTGACATTGGAAATAATTACACATTAGAAAAAAATTTTGGAGGAACAAAAATATATTTAAATTAAAAATCAGAAAGTGTGATCTTTAGATGAAAAAGGTTACAAAAGATATAAACAAACACATAAAGCTTACAAATAAAGAACATTGAATATGTAAAGGTTATTCGAAATAAATCTTGATTTCACTGTCTATTTATTTTGATAGTTGTAGGCAGCGTATCATAAACGCAAGTAGCTTTTCCAACCTGCCACCTGATCCATTAGAAACCCCAGTGTTTGTGGGCGTACCATCACATCCAAGAGCTTTGATATTTGACACATCAATGCAGTTACGTTCCATGTGTTTCATTATTGATGATACACTGTCTTTCCCAGAACCACTGTCTGCAGTTACATGACATGGTTGATCTCTTCAACCAAAGATATGTGTTCTTCTTGTATAGCTTTTCGGACAGATTTACCACGTACATTTTCTTTGACTATAGTTTCATCTTTCCGACCATCAAAATTGAGAGAAATTATTTCTGAGGTGCGAGTTGCAATACTTTCACAGTACTTTACTCTTTCACGAAAAACTTTCGATTTATCAATTACCGCCGTCTGATTTTCTGGTGTCACAACTTTTAAATCCCGCAAAAGAGCACTTGCTAGTTGCGGTCCCGCTCTATTGGAAATTGCTCTGCGATCACATGCTCTGGAAAATGATGGCAGGTCTACTGGAAGGACTTGCTTTATTGAAACGCTAGAATTTTCCTTTTTATTTTCTGGTATTTTATTTTTTATAGCTAAAACACTTTCATCACTTGAATCCTGTTCAATGGAATCGCTGTCAGTGTCACTAACAATGCCTTCATGTCGTAAAGTAGGGATGTTTGTTGATTGGAGACTTCGGTTTAACTCGAATTGTATGGACTTTTCCTTTCTTTTAGCACATTTCTCGATTTTTTTTTTACTCTCTACTGTGCGTTTTCCTTCTATAACCATAAGCCTCGGGTTTCGTTGGTCATTCAAGAACTTGTGTTCCAGTTGTGGAACCTTCCTTTGCGCTGGACACAAACATTTCACTAAATCTGTACATTTGCATGAACAAATATCAAAAAGATTATTTACAATGTCAGATTTTGAACTTTTCAACGGACGTTTTAAAGCTCTTGGCATTTTTTGCGTAACACCCTGATGACTTTTTCATCTTTCCAGATCTCTCGTGTAGTTTTAAAATCATAAAAACAATGTTGCTTACAGATGAAACAGGAATAGAAGTCCTCTTCCATATTTCTTCTAGCTTACGGGCCACTCGCATTGCAACTACCTTTTTCTTTGGTTGGACATCCTTCAGACTTCAACTGATTTCTTACTCATTCAAAATAACGTAGTACATCAATTTTAGTAGGTAAAACATTGCTATCACTTATATCTAGAGGTTGGCCGACAATTGGACCGTCAGTAGTTTTCCTTGTTGATGAAGAATGAGTTTTTTTACTCATGATGGTAAAACAACAAAATCAAATTGAACTCAATCACAAATCAAAAACATAAATGCTCACTAAATGGACTCTTCGTACATAAAAAACGCTCAAAACAAACTGAAAAAGAAAGGAAGGGTGGACCAGGGAAAGAGAAGTAATCATGTGATGGTCTTGCACTTCCCTTATGTCCAAAGTCATGGGGGAGCTACAGTTTTATCACCTTGAAATCTGAGCCCCATATTCGCCTACAAAAATATTCTTGCTATTTCGGAACGCTGTACTGCAGTGTCTGTATTATAAATGCAATGATTGAAAATTTGAAAGATTCTTAAATATTTCTTAAATACGGCTATTTGACAAAAAATTGGAGATTTACATTACGATTCCGGGAGATCTAAATGTTCAATTTCAGTCGCATTGCATTTTTTTATTGATAGATTCCATCTGAAATTGCCCATTTTTGCTGTTGAATATTTAATTTTGATTTATACATACTTTATAAAAAAATGTTTAAAAATATCGTTTTGACTAAAAAACTGACAACTTCAATGTCATTCCGGGAGACCCAAATATTTTTCGATTTCAAAAAAAAATTTTTTGGTAGGTATGTGATGCCAGTAACAACTTTTTATCAACTTGAAAGTTTGATTTTCCAAAAAGAATTTTTCGTGATACACCCTAACGCATATTTTTCTCCCATCATCATGCAGGAAGCCGGTTCTGTCCAATAATTCATTATTTCAAACGATTGTAAACGACGTCGTTTATCAAAACATGAGAGTAAAAACACAGTGTAAGTTCCATCCCTTCTGCAAAGTCCAACCCCTTCCACATTCACACGTTCTGACTACGTTATATATTCAGTCGCACCACTAGATGTGGCACAACACAGCTGGATGCCGTTTTATAGTGATTATATCGCCGAGCTACGTTCAATTTTTAGTTTAATGAAAGAATGCTTTTAAATTTTCTGGTTGTGAAAATTATAGATGTGGTATAAACATATGAAACGCAAATTACAGTAAAGCTTTTAAAAAAGTGCAGTGAAAAAGTACAGTGTAACGGACATATCCGAAAAAAGGATACCTCTCTATTTAAGGGATAATTCTGTTGGTCCCCAGACTGGGAATAAACAATATTGAATATTGCTTATTCAATAAAATACAATTTTGTATTTTATTGAATAGTTACCTTAATGTATTTACCTATGAGTGAGGGACACTCTATTTAAGGGAAATCGTAACAAAATGTAACGTAACGTAGAACATATTTTGGAGCATTCCGGTACATGGTACGTGGAAAAGAAAATGTTCACCCCATAGATGTCAGTGTTAGGAAACATGTAAGCACAGTCAAAGAAACGGGGGCGGCAACAAAAGGGGAAGGTGAGGGGAAAATGGGAGAAAGGGGTACAATTTAAGTTTCAAAAATAAAATATAGGTTTCAAGGGCAAGTTTGTGGTAAGTGAAACAGTTTTGGAACAAGAAAAAAAACATGAAAAGTTAAGGATAAACCCCAAGAAAAAATTTTCTATTTTCAGGTGACAGCACTTTTGTGCAGTTCATTTTTGTACTAAGTAAACAGCCATGTCAAGAAAAAGTGAAATTCACATCTGCTCTTCACTCTGAAGGAGTCACTATGTGTTATATGAATATGTGTGCAAGAGAAAAAAAGCCGCTTTAGTTCATTACAAACTAACCTCAGCCTCTGCTTTTCTAAAAGTTCTTAATGATGAGAAATTACTGGAAAATGTGAATGGGAACCCTAATACATCTTCACCCACCCACCCCCTTCAGTTCCGTTTAGTTCATAAGAAAATAAATCCCTCCCCCAGCCAAGCTGAAGTAAGAGATTATGGGCGATATACAGATGGGCGGGGAAAGTTCAGCCTTCTTAATGAAAGTAAACGCCTACAGTGATATAATTTGTTACACACTATTAGAAATATAGTTTCGAAATTAAATAAAGTGAGAGCAGTTTAGTTTCATTAAAATACAGGAAATGTAGAAAAATGATAACTCAAACTATACATTCCAAGAATAGAAAATTTCGATATGCATTTTATTTCAGAGGCGGGAGCTACAATGAAGGTAGGCGAAGATCTGACTTCCATTCTGGCTATTTTTTGTATAAACTCGTTCGTATTTTTGTGTTAATATGTAATTTATAATAATAATATACAAAATAATTATAGTTAGCTTCCCTAACACTCGGGGGAAGCGATCCAAAGCCCCTCGCGTAAGTGAAAATTTTACGTTGTGAGATATCTATATAAATAAAATTAGACTTTTGTCTGTACATTTCTTGGAATTCAAAAATTTTGCGATTTCTATCCGTTTCAAGCACCTGGGAATCCGATGCGACCCACAAAAAAAAAGTTTGTCTGTCTGTCGTTCTGTCATTCCGTCATTCTGTCCGTGACGCTTTTTTTTTTTTTTTAAGCATCACGTAAAAACGACTGAAGCGAATGATATGAAATTGGGTGTCATGATAGGTGCTCACTCAACTTAAAACATAGGCGTCGAATTAAAACAGAATCTTGATTAGATTTTCAGATTTTGCGAAAATCGTTTCAAACTGCGTAAATTTGTGTTCGAGCATCACGTAAAAACGACTGAAGCCATTGAAATGAGATTTGGTACCATGATTGGTGGTCACTCAACTTAAACATTAGGCAGCGTATTTTTAAAAAATCTTGATTAGATTTTCAGATTTTGCGAAAATCGTTCCAAATCTCATTAAAATTGTGTTCGAGCATCACGTAAAAGCGACTGAAGTGAATGAAATGAAATTTGGTATCATGATAGGTGATCACTCAACTTAAAACATTGTCGTCGAATTTTTAAGAAAACTTGATTTTGAGATTTTGCGAAAATTATTTCAAACTGCGTAAATTTGTGTTCGCACATCACGTAATAACTGCAAAGGTGAAAAAATTCTATTTTGTGTAATGATAGGTGGTCACTCACCTTAAACTATAAGCATCTAAAAAAAAAAAAATCGATCAGATTTTGGGATTTTGCGAAAATCGTTTCACACTGAGTGAATTTTTGTTCACGAATTACGTAATAACGATTAACCCTTTAAGGCGCAGTGATCCCGCTCTGGGAACACCCAACTCTAACGTTTTGACTGTTGCCAGTCACGAAGAACAGATTTGATTTCTATAAAAATAGTTGCGGGTGACATAGCTCCACGAGAATTCTTTACTTTTTAGCGCGTCATTTCCCGTAAAAGAATGGTCTCGATTATTTTTAACAGCACTGACATCTGCTGAAGAATGGAAGAACGCGAGAACAGCTGGATAGATTGCCCAATGCTGGAAAAAGGGCAGCCGTTGCCATCGCTCGACTTAACTACCAGCAAGATGGCGGACGATCGAAACGTTCATCGCGTGCCACAGATCTAGAGAGCGTGCCACAGACCTAGAGACGCTGGCTGTGCGAGCACAGCCAGCTGCGTCAAAAAAGGGTCTCTAGATCTGTGGCACGCGATGAACGTTTCGATCGTCCGCCATCTTGCTGGTAGTTAAGTCGAGCGATGGCAATGGCTGCCCTTTTTCCAGCATTGGGAAAGGGTTGCGCCTCAATGGGTTAAAGCGAATGATATGAAATTTGGTCAGATGGTAGGTTGTTGCTCAACATAAAGTATAGGTGTCCAATTTTTTAAACATTTTTATTAGATTTTGAGATTTTGTGAAAATTCTCTCAAAATGCGGTAATATTTCTTCAAGCATCGCGTAATAACGAGTAATACGAAATTTGGTGATATGATAGGTAGTTGCTAATCTTAATTTATAGGTATTGAATTTTAAAAATATTTTGATTATATTTTGAGATTTTGTGAAAATCGTTTTAAAATGCTGAATTTTTTGTTCCAGCATCACGAAATAAAGACTGCAGGGAATGAAACGAAATTGGGTGGCATGATAGATTGTCACTCAACTTAAATTCTAGGCTTCCAATTTTTCTAAAATATCGATTAGATTTTGAGATTTTGCGAAAATTATTTTAATATGCGGAAATATTCGTTCGCGCACCACATAATTACGACTAAAGCGAATGAAATGATATTACTTAGTTACTCCCTAACCTGTAATATTTTAACAATACATAAAAATTATAACTTCGTTTTCTTTACTCTTGGCTGTATACTACACCCATTCTGTGTACTAATGCTGAAGAAAGTTCGTGCTTTTTGGAAATTTGTATTCAATATACTAACCCGTCAACGAAGGGTACCTCAGCTAGTATATCTGTATAAATAAAATTAGACTTTTGTCTGTACATTTCTTGGAATTCAAAAATTTTGCGATTTCTATCCGTTTCAAGCACCTGAGAATCCGGTACGACCCTCAAAAAAAAGTTTGTCTGTCTGTCGTTCTGTCATTCTGTCATTCTGTCCGTGACGCTTTTTACTTTCCGAACATGTACCATGTAAGGAAAGTATTGTAATCATGAAAAAATTCGACTTCGAGATTTTGGTGTTTTTACACGTTTTGGGGTCTTCTGAATCCATTTATGCTATTTTTACGAGATGTATGTATGTATGTATGTGTGTGTGTGTGGATGTGTGTGTGTGTGTGTTTGTGCGTATGTGAGTGTACACGATAGCTCCTGAACGGAGCATTCGATTGAACTCAAATTGGGTATATATGTCATAAACCACCATCGCAAGACCGGTATTAATTTGGGTGTGTATAGGACTTATAGTTTTTCTACAGGGCTACGACAAAGATTTCTTTTACATTATGGCCTATGGGGGGAAATTCTTGAAAGTGCGCTAGCGTTTAAGCGGTGCATTCGATTGAGCTCAAATGGGGTATATATGTTCTAAACCACTGTTGCAAGACCGGTATTGATTTTCGTGTGTATAGAACTTATAGTTTTTATACAGGGCTATGGCAAAGATTTCTTTTACATTATGGCCGGGGGGAAATTCTTGAAAGTGCGCTAGCGTTTAAACTGTACCTTCGATTGAGCTCAAATTGGGTATATATGTTATAAATCACCATCTTAAGAGCGGTATTGATTTTGGTGTGTATAGGACTTATAGTTTTTCTACAGGGCTACGACAAAGATTTCTTTTATGTTATGGCATAATGGCATATGGGAAAAAATTCTAGAAAGTCCGCAAGCGTTTAAACGGTGCATTCGATTGAGCTTCAATTTGGTATATATGTTTGAATTATGCATCGATTAAAATTTATTTAAATGCTTGGTAATGATCTTAATCGTAAGTGTTCGGAAAGTCGAGTGGAGTCACTCCAGATTATTTTGTTTAAGCATCACGTAAAAACGACTGAAGCGAATGATATGAAATTTGGTGTCATGATAGGTGGTCCGTCAACTTAAAACATAGGCGTCGAATTTTTAAAAAATTTTGATTAGATTTTCAGATTTTGCGAAAATCGTTTCAAACTGCGCAAATTTTTGTTCGAGCATCGCATAAAAACGACTAAAGCGATTGAAATGAATTTTGGTATCATGATTGGTGGTCACTCAACTTAAAACATAGGCGTCGAATTTTTTTAAAATCTTGATTAGATTTTAAAATTTTGCGAAAATTGTTCCAAACTACTTAAAATTGTGTTCGAGCATCACGTAAAAACGACTGAAGTGAATGAAATGAAATTTAGTATCATGGGATAGGTGGTCACTCAACTTCAAACATTGTTGTCGAATTTTGATTAGATTTTCAGATTTTGCGAAAATCGTTCCAAACTACTTAAAATTGTGTTCGAGCACCACATAAAAACGACTGAAGTGAATGAAATGAAATTTAGTATCATGATAGGTGGTCACTCAACTTCAAACATTGTCATCGAATTTTGATTAGATTTTGAGATTTTGCGAAAATCGTTTTCAAACTGCGTAAATTTGTGTTCGCACATCACGTAATAACTGCAAAGGTGAAAAAATTCTATTTGGTGAAATGATAGGTGGTCACTCACCTTAAACTATAAGCATTTAAAAAAAAAAAAAAAAAAAAAAAAATCGATCGGATTTTGGGATTTTGCGAAAATCGTTTCAAAGTGAGTGAATTTTTGTTCATGCATTACGTAATAACGACTAAAGCGAATGATATGAAATTTTGTCATATGATAGGTTGTTGCTCAACGTAAAATATAGGTGTCCAATTTTTTAAACATTTTTATTAGATTTTGAGATTTTGTGAAAATTCTCTCAAAACGCGGTTATATTTCTTCAAGCATCGCGTAATAACGAGTAATACGGAATTTGGTGATATGATAGGTAGTTGCTAATGTTAATTTATAGGTGTTGAATTTTAAAAATATTTTGATTATATTTTGAGATTTTGTGAAAATTGTTTTAAAATGCTGAAATTTGTGTTCCAGCATTACGAAATAAAGACTGCAGGGAATGAAACGAAATTTGGTGACAGGATAGGTTGTCACTCAACTTAAATTCAAGGCTTCCAATTTTTCAAAACTATTGATTAGTTTTTGAGATTTTGTGCAAAATTATTTCAATATGCGTAGATATTCGTTCGCGCATCATATAATTACGACTAATGCGAATGAAATTATATTACTTAGTTACTCTCTAACCTGTAATATTTTAATAATACATAAATTCATGATTGACAAATTATAACTTCGATGCTGATGAAAGTTCTTGCTTTTTGGAAATTTGCATTCGCTACTAACCCGTCAACGATGGGGACTTCAGCTAGTATATATATATATATATATATATGCATATATACTAGCTAGTATATATGTATATGTATATATATATACTAGTACTAGGTGTCCCAGGATTATTGAGGCAAACTTCAAGGGGTTGCAGAGCACGTAATAAGGATTCAGAATTATATTATTTAGCAATGTGGGGTCTTAAACGTTGTCTTTATGTAGCTTGTAAAAATCACTTTGGAACCAGTGCTGAAATAATAGGGAACTTTCCGACCACTGTTTGCAAGAACCTAATATAGCTTTCTCAGAAAATGCGTGACTAAAATTTATATTTTCAAATTTTTATTCATTTCATGGATGAAAGTTTTGGAGACAAGACCATTGCTTGCGAAACTTGGTTGAGAATTTCGACAAAAACCTCAATTCTTTTAACAGTGATCATTAGCAGGTTAGGAAAAAAGGGATTTTTGACCGCAGATTGCTATAAGATTCTGAATATTTATTATGTGCCATACCTCCCTTTAACGTTTGTCCCAATAATCCTGGGACATTCTGTAAATGACTTTTAAACACATACGCAATTATTTTAGACTAGCAGTCAACGGTGCCAGCTTGGTGGCCCCACCATACCTTACTGTTTTTTGTACTCAGAGCAGTGTTGGCCAAATTATTGGACTCATTTCAACGAAAATTGTGTTTCTTTGTTTTAACAGTATTTGTTATAAAATTTGTTTGCGTTATGGTTTGTTGCGTTTGAGATGCTACAAATGGTACTTACGTATTATACCGGCGGTCATTCCAGCCAAATTATTTTTTCATGAAATGCGCCGGCAAGCAGTTGCCAATCGTATTCGGAACCATCAATATTTTAATTTGTCCGGAATTTATCTTGGCAAAAAATCGCTCGTCTCAGCGGACAGCCAGGATAACGTAAGTACCCTACAAATTTGGGGGTCATCATAAAAGGCGATGTTGGCCATGATAGCGACGCCAAGTACTAACATTGCAAAATGTATGAAGAGACATTATCGGTGACATTTCCATTCATAAAATGATTCTGAAAATACTGTATTGTATTAATGTGTACTTTTCTAGTTTAATAACTCCAGTGTTAATGTGCCAAAGTTTGAAACCCGATGTTTTTATAGTATGGTTGCATTATTTAATACATATCTTCGGTTACAATAATATAAAAGGAACAGGAAATGGAGCTAAAATGTGCTTTAGCCCGCTACATGGCGACTTTTTTTTTAATGTGCGATAAACGTGCGAAGTACTGTAAATTCGATATTTTAAAGCTGTGAAAAAGTCTGAGAGATCTTGAATTTTTGTATATCCATTATTGCTATTTTGTAATCTAGCTACTGCATAACATTTGCTTGTTCCATTTTACGTCACTGAATATAAAATAGCTTTGTCTATCTTTTCGCTATAGGTGTCTAGATCGTTCATCGGAGCTGGACCGAATTTGGCAAACTGACTAAACAGGACAAAAGAAAGCTCTTGCTGAAAAAAAAAATCTGATTTTTAGTTGTTCAGATGTTTTAGGTTTTGACCATAGTTAAGGTTGCAGGTGGTGTTTTTCATGCAAAACACCACCTGGTGGATATTTTTGAACTAATTTTTTTTTCGAAATTTTTGTGAGTGCATCTCATGTATGGTCTATGTGTAAGGTGGCCATACGTCCTCAATTTTCGAGGACAGTTTCCAATTTCTGTGCTTTTTTTTTTGGCAATTTGTCCCCAAAATATAAACAATCAATTGGGGACAGTT
The DNA here is from genome assembly GCA_038373885.1 of Cheiracanthium punctorium. NCBI lineage: Eukaryota > Metazoa > Arthropoda > Arachnida > Araneae > Cheiracanthiidae > Cheiracanthium > Cheiracanthium punctorium. The sequence continues at coordinate 29,224 of JAWZYV010018007.1, forward strand.
TTTAATTATTACATTGTTTTTTAATTAAGATTACTGTTAATTATTTCATTAATTATAAAATGTTCTCAATTTTGTTTCAAATTTGGGGACATGTCCTCAATTTACGTTCAAAAATATGGTCAACTTATCTATGAGCCATGTTTGGTTACAATCCGTTCCAACGTTTTAGCTGTGGAGCATTGTTTATAGGGAAAGTTTAATTTTGAAGACCCGTAGAACTGAAGAGGATTCGAAAATTTTAATTTAAAAATACGATACAGATTTTATTAGCGTTCAAGTGCACAGAAGACGACAGCAAAGGATATTTTGACGTTATAAGCGAGTGTTTTCATTGCATCCGAACTCAAACTAATTTTTATTAGCGGAATATAAATTAAAATAGAGCCCGCTTAGTAGAATATTGGTTATAGGAATATTCCGCTTTATGCAATAAATTTTCAATATAGCAAACTGTAATATAAAAAATATAGCAAACTGTAAGTCAATACTATCCCGATAGAATATCCAGCTTATAAGAATAAATTTTCTGCCATACTGGCTTTGCCATTAAATCGGTTCGACTGTTTTTACAGATCGAATTTCAAGGAAATAATAAACGAATATGCCTTTTCTAAACCGAATTTAAAAAAAAAGAAAATCCTTGTAATATGTGATAAATTATGAAGATTTTATTAAAACCAGCCTTTTGCTACTGGAATAGATTCTTCTTACTTTATTTTAATACCTTACTTCATATTTTTTGACAATACAATTATTTCTGAGGTACTTTAGATTTCGTTAATTGTGCATGTTTCAAGCACTTTTCTTTATTGCTGTACTTATTTAATCGACCTGCAATTGAAAGAGTGGTCTTTTTTCTTTTCTTTAATTCAGTTTCCATTACATCTAGAAATAAAATAGTGAATTTGTTTTCTCGAAGAAAAGAGTCCTTTCGATTTTTAAAATTTTTTATTGCTGATAATTTAAATCAGAGCGACTTTCCGAAATCACTTTCGTATTTTATGTTTATCGCAGCGATGTTTAAAAACAGTAGCTGCATAACGGAAATACGTGTCTCTTCATTGAATCAAATTTTAATGTAGTCAAAAAAGGAAAATTAGTCCATATTTATGTGTAGCATTTCATTCCTGTTTTTCTTAGATAAGAACTTAAGAATGGGAACTGCGCCACAGGATTGCTGCGTTTTATTTCGACAAATGTAGAGCTCTAAGCCGTATACTATTTACTTCCATTTCGATCATATGTACAGGGTGTTTAATAATTGAACTTCCCCTGTAAATTGAGCTCCACAGCTAAACGTGTGAAAGCATTGAAACCAAATTTGGTACGTAGATATATTGGGTTGGCAACAGAGTAATTGCGTTTTGCTAGATAAAATGCAAACAAAAAAATTTTCAACAAGATTTTAATTACAAACAAGCTGTGCCTAAACATATGATTCATATTTATCACATTTTAAAGCTAGAATTTTACTGATAATAATTTTTTCATCCATGAATGATGCCCCCCCCCTTTTTTTCCGCCTATCCTCCTTCGAGAACGATATTCAAAATGTCTTAAAATCGATTTTTAGACATTCGTGAGTGCTGTATTTTACAACAAGAATTTCACGGATATCTCTTTTTTTTTCTTCGAGTTCACGCACGATATGTGAAAAGAACTTTATCACCCCCTGTACCCATAAGATTCTGAATTTTGGAAAATGATATCTAATCTAGCACTTACATTAGAACTGACGTGCGTGCCAAATTTTGTATTATTAGCTTGAGTAGTTTTGGCCAGGCGAAATACTGATATACGAAAAAACGCAATTACTTTGTTGCCAACCCAATACATACATTAGTTGGGAGAAAGAAATTCGAATACAAAAACAGTTTAAAAATTACCCACTTACCTATTACATCATTTATTTAAATGATCTTGACGTAAGAAATACGAATTTTTTTTTTACAAAGGATCACGCAAAATAACTTCTGTACTTGGCAAACTATGAGCAGTCATTGTTTAAGGTGCTTTTCAGGGACACTAATTTATTTCGAGCGAACTGAACTTGATTGAGGTTTCTGATAGCACTCTCTCCTCAGAAAACAGCGGAATTAACTTTCGTAGCTGCGCGTATAGTTTCTTAGAAAATTATTTTCATAATTTTTTGTTGGAAAGCGGAGTTGAATTGGTGGGCTCATCTAAATTTATTCTTTTTTCTCTCTCTCTTCGTTGGGAAGAAGGAACACCTCCTAGATATACAATGCTTGAGAACAGAAGCTTTTACGTCATCACTAGGTCCACTAAAATAACGTCATCACACATTTATTTTCACAAAGTAAATGTATTCAAAGTTTGTGGGGAATTTACTCCCGCATAAAAAATCTTAATGATTTAAAATAAAAAAATTATTTTATGATAAATAGGAAATTTTAACTATCACTAATTATATAATATGATATAGTAGATAGATCATAATCATAATAAATTATTTTTTATCAGAAAGGTATTTTAATTCTTATCTTCAACTTAAGATTGTTTATAAAATTTGTATGACTCACCAAAAATTTTAAATGGTTTTACTTTGTGAAAGTATAACTGTGATGACGTCATCTTAGAACACCTATTGATGACGCAAAACTTCTGTTCTCAGGCCTTCTATATCTAGGAGGTGTTGGACGAAGGCGTTCTTTAGAAATATCTTGAACTAGAAATTATACTAAAAACTTCATTGCACTAATTTTTTCCACGAAAATATAAAAAGGTTTAACTTCGGTATGTCTCGCTGAACCATTAAGACTTGCAGATAATTTTCCAAATTCAATTAGAGTGAAGAGGGGTAAGAGCGTGTGTGGGCTCTGAATCACTTATTATTTGCACCACGGCAATGGGATTTGTACCATTTTTTTTAAACTGTGCGTATTATAAAAATAATACTTCCATAGACTGATTTCCATTTGTGACATATAATTTTTTAAGGACGTGTCATTTATCCTTCGAGTAAGAGTTAGCAGGGGTTTTTTAAAACATTTATTTTTAAAAAGTGAATTAATTTATTTTTATTTTTATTGGCTCTTCGCTTTCATTTCTACGGTACTTTTCATTCATATTTTTATTCTGTTTTCATCTACTGCTGTTTAAAAAACAAGGGGCGCTGGGCACTTGTCCCCTGTTTTTGTTGGTCTAGGGCAAGTGCATGCACCAGATATGCACTTAGAACTTAAGGAGAACAGTCTTTCTCAAAAAAATTCATTAACACTACCTGGAGTTGGACTTAGAAAACTCAAAATAATGTTCCTAAGCATTTTAACGATCGAGTTTTCACGTCACATAAAAATGTTCATATCTCAAAAACTTTAAGAGATAAGTAATTCGGTTCTGAAAAAAGTATTAGAAAGCTCTCAAAAAGTTCTATGTGGTCTGACCCCACTAAATTTCTACTGCACCTATTATAGGAGATAGAGACCGAAAATGCACTTACCCCACTAGATGGGGCGAGTGCATACACTCGGTAGACAAAAAGTTTTTCTGCATAAAATTTTTACTGTCAATAAAAAATATCCTTGAAATTACATGATAAAAATATTACGTTTTTACCATTAAAAATGATGTATTCAGAGTTGGGCACTTGATTTTACAGTTACCCCAGCTCACACTACTTAATAAAATGTATCTATTTAAATCTATTGTTTCCCCCGAAAAACAGCCATGATTGATTTCTTCACTAATCTTATAACTTATTCAAGTCAGCTGCATTGGAATCCTACTGTTTTTATAAGACTGTCACTTATTACTAAACACCGTGACTTGTTTATAATTCAAATGGTTACTCTAGATGAAAAGAGATTTGAGTACTCCTACTCCTATTGATGATATGAATTTAAATGCAATGTAAACTCCAAAAGATAACTATATGCGATCTTTGAATGGGAATGGCGTTTTCTTTATTTTAGAAATGCAAAGCGAAAGCAAAACTGAATGGAGCTGTTAAAACTGAATGACCGTGACACATTTATAATTACCTCTGATGCAAAGGGCAATGAAAAAATTATGTTAGAAAAACAATATTGTAACGGATATCTGCGGTGATCAGCTTGCCGCTTACTTATTTTTGCGCCAAATTTAGCGATTTTCTGACAAAAGTCGCAACACCTGTGACATCTGGCGCGATTTTATTAATAGGGCCTGTAGTGTTTGCTTCCACGCATTAGGAATGCGCAATACTGCTAATCAATTGCATTTCTGTTACATAATCAAGGTTCGTAATTGATTTGGTTTACGTAGAAATAGAATCTGGTAGAATTGTAAGAAATTTCGGAGAGACTATAAAAGGAAGGGCTGATCACGCCCAGGAATTCAGTTCAGTTCCGTAGTTTGTCAGCTGTCAATGCTAGCAGAGAAACTTTAGCTCTGCTGAGAAGCTGTGCTTCATTGTATTGTGTGCTTTTGTAAGCGATCGTCGCTTTGTTTTGAGAAGCTTATTATCGAATGCTGTAGGTGACTACTTCATTCTTGTATGTTGAGGAATATCGGCCAGTTTTCCTCAAGGATTTCCACTGAATTTTAGCCTGTGGTTTGTTGAGAAAAAGCATCTGAGAGGAAAGCTTCTGTGCTAAGCTGACTGTCATAAGTTGTATTATTGCTTATTAAGTTCTGGGAACTATGTTCTGGAAATTGTTCAACCTTGTAGAACCAATAAAATTTATGCTTCGTGCTGCCAGCTGGACTGTTTATTAGAACTTTCCATTCATAGTGCACTTTCAAGCTACGAACACGGAAACTAAGCACAGTTTTCTGCAACAATATATTGTTTCTAAGATCGTTTACAGGTTTTCACAGAGAACTATAACGTATTTTACATATACACGAGGTGCAGCGAAACGAAAATAGGTACACTTTGTGAGTTCTCGCCTCTCCTCAGCGACATCAAAGTTAGAAGATTCATGCCCTGATAGCACGGTGACCTTCAGGTGATCCTCAAATGACAGTCACAATTCGGTCATGAGAAGTCGATGCATAGTCAAAACGAGATCGATATGCGATGTACACTTGTGATGGTCACCTTGTGACCCCACAATGTGGTCGTTATAAAGTATGATATTTGTACGAGATTTGATACATTACCCATTCAAGTGTATTTTCAAATTCATAAAAAAACAATGATTTGTATTATTTTCAAATTAATTCAAACAAAACTCTTAATTCCTAAAAGAAGTATAGTATCTTCCCGTTATTATTACTGAAAGTGCTCTTTAAGATGCGTAACGATCGAGTCATATTTAAAAGTCACATAAATGGTCACTGTGACAGTGATTTTGAGTCGCAATAATCAGCAGTCCTATTATGAAGTCACCTGAAGACTAGTCACAAAGAAGCGTCACAGTGACCGCACAATGAAGTCACATTGGTTACCAGTCACATTGTGGCTATTTTGTGGCACTCGTTGACCACTATCACCCTCTACGATATCACAGTGATTGTTTTGTTACCATCTGTGCTATTAGGGGGGATAACGTCGCCGTTAAAATTCTTAAAATTTTCCTAACCATCTTACCCCCCAGTTAAAAGGTAAAATAAATTAGAAAACTACGTAAGTAACAAGTATAAAAAAAAGATGCTTATCAAGACGACCATCTGGTTCAAAAGCCTCAGCCCTCTTTAGCTGCACAAATGTTCCTCCACCTAACACAGGCAGTAAGTTTAGAACTGAATGTAGAAAGCGATTGACTTGCTAAATATCTTTTTATTCATGTTATTTAGAAAGTTTTAGTTATTTTTACACATATACTAGCTGCTTAGTCTGCCAATTCCCTCGAATTGTTGAAGGAAATTCTATATTTTTGTCAAAATTGGACTGGCTGTCTTCAGCTTGTTTTCAGTCATAAATTCCCTTTGAGCAGCAATCGGGCTTGAGTAATAGGCTTTGACGATTGATTACTTTTGAATGGAATAACAACAATTATAGTACGCATGCTCAAAAGAAATCTCTATATGCCCTGAATTCAACCTCCAAGTTTTAACTCAGTCTTGCCAATTGTTCTATTATCACTTTTTTTTTTACATATAGCTGAATAATTCTCGCCCTGCAGATACATTTATGCAAGTCAGAAAACACTGTTAAAGATATGATTTTTTTTAAATGTTAGTCTGCAAAATCGTTACACACACTCCCCTTCGCCCTCTTATTAAGGAATTTCATTTGACCGCTTGCCTGTTTTGGCCATACGCCTTATGGGCGTGTTTTACGGGCCTTACTGATTTGTTTGTCACTGTCGCTGTTTTCGCCGCCGCATCTTTTCTATTTCAAGTGAGTTGCATAAATGGCAGTAATTGTCCACAGAATGTTAGTTTGCGAAGTCTATTCTTATTGGTCCAAAAGCGCGGGCTTTATCAGAGATTTTGCATTACTCCAAGCAAATTTTTATCTTTTAATGTTTAGTATTTTGCACTTATTTTACACATCATTTGATAACTTCATTTATATACAAGTAGTGAAAACTATTACTAAAAATATGTACTATTTATTAAGAATAATATGTATTAAAGATCGAAAATGATTGCGTAGTAGTAATTGTATTTTTTTTAATGCACCATCGTAAATGTAACTTCCCTCTCAGGCACACATGAGAGAAAAAACACAACTTCCAGGTAAAACATTTTCACAGCAAATAAAGAAATAATAATATCTTTATAAGTGCTTAAAGTAATAAGAAATATCACTTTTAATAACATTTTCCAAATTACGAATCGCCGTTATCAAACCTAAATCTGCAATGTGCAAAAAAGTTATTTATTGTTAACAGTTATTTCATAATATCCTGGCTGATTCACAAGGAATATTCTCTCTAGCGATCACAGTCAGCACCTCCTAGACATAGAAGGCCTGGGAACAGAAGCTTTTACGTCGTCACTGAGCCTTCCGGGATGATGTCACCACAGTTTAACTTCATAGAGTAAAACTATTTAAAATTTCTGGTGAATGAAACAAATTTTAGCAAATATCTTACGATAAAAATTAAAATATCTTTCTGATAAAAATAATTTAATATGATCTATTTCTATATCATATTACATAATTAGTGATAGTTAAATTTTCCTATTTGTCGTAAAATTAAATTTTCTATCTTAAATCATTAAAATGTTTTATGCGGAGTAAATCCACCACAAACTTTGAATAGTTTTACTTATGAAAATAAATGTGTGATGACGTCATTATAATGGCCTAGTGATGACACAAAAGTTCCTGTTCTCAGGCATTGTATGTTTAGGAGGTGTTGTCACCGTTCGCCGTCTAAAGCCTAGAGTAACATAGAAGTCTTTTTGAACGAAACTTTGGTTAGTAAACTAATTATAGTAGTCGAAATCTCAAAAAAATGCTCATAGTAGGCATTCATTTGACAACGATGAAATGTAAAATGACAAAAAGCATACATAAAAAAAAGCGAACTTCTTGGATCAAATTCGTGAAAAAAAAAATGAGCTGTTAAAAGGGTTAAATACATTTTACATGAATACATTGAGACTTTACGCAGAAAGTTATTATATCCAAGTATGGCCAAATTCGCTTTTTTTTCCCATTAAAATATGAATACGGATATTTTTTGAGACTACAATGCTTCCATTTACTTCGTTCAAAGGATGTAAAAATCTAAACAAATTTCTTTCTTTACCCAAGTAATGGAGCGATCGCTGGAAGTTTGATAAACTTCCCCTTTTCAATTCAAACAAGACAGCAAAAAAGAAAAAGATCTCACACAGCTTTCTTCGGTTTTGATACGCGGAAACCCATCGAGTAAATAAAACGGGAATCCGTTCCGATCGGAAAAGAACACAGTTCGTTACGGGAACCGAGTTTGATTTTCATTTACTTGACTGCCAAGAAATCAAGCAAGCACACACAAGACAACGAACAGAATATCTCAAGTTCTACGTACCGAAAAATATTGATCAAAGTTAAATGCATAGCGATCTCTCGTTAAAACGGACACGTTTAAGATGGGTTTCTCGGTAATACTAGGGATGGACGTGAGGGGAAACATAAGCGTCTCGCAAAATTTTGTCTCTTCTCGCAAAATCCCTATATCGTAATGTTAAAAATGTTTGTCTCGTCTCGAAAAAAAAGGGGGGCGACATTTTTGTCTCGTCTCGCAAAAATTCGTCTTGCCTTCATCCCTTATAATTACGTGTTTTAACAAACTATTAGAAACAGTCTATTTCTACAATTAGTTTGGATGCACGGCAGTTTGAAGGAGATAACTTTGCTGGTATATGAATTTAAAATATTAAGCATGTGTGAGCAATTCAAATAATAAATGTTTGGTCTACAAAATTTTGGGGCAGTTTATATGAAGAGATCCAGTGTGATAATACAATCTATCTTGATTGGGAAGCTCGTATTCAACAGCTTAAGAAGTATTTTCAAAACTACCAACACCATGGATCGAAGGTTCATTGATAATTGATGACTGAAAATCGAATGAAACCATCTGAAGAACTGCATAACTCTAGCATACAATATTTTGATTGAAAAGTTCGTATTCAACTGTTTAAGCTATTTTCAAAATTACCAATGCCATGGTTATAAATTTCATTGATAATTTATTGATTGTTTAAAATCAAATAAAACCATTTGAAGAACTACGAAATTCTAGCATACGATCTCGATTGGAAGGCTCATGTTCAACTATTTAAGTTGGGTTGCGAGTTCACTCTTGGAGTTTGAAATCGTACTGATTTACGAAAACGCAAATTTTGAATGTTCTGATTTATGATTTAAAGAAAAGAGATATAACAATTTAGAATAACTAATGTTTGCCAGAAAATATGATGAAATATACTGAATGCAGGGGCGTAGGCAGAAATTTTTCATAGGGGGAGTTACGACTACTACAACTGATATATATATGTATACGTGCGTGTGATAATGTAGTGAAGAATACACATTTTGTATGGCAAAAAATTTCTCATGCGGGGGAGGGTATGACCCCGCTAACCCCCCCCCCTTGGCTACGCCCCTGACTGAATGAAATACAATGAAATATAATATTATAATGAAATAAGAGTTATAGCTTAAAAAGTTCTTCGAACATTTTTTTCCCCGAATGGTAGACACTTGCCATTTACAGGCATTGACCACCATCAAGGCCACAGTTACTGGTCTCTTTACTACGGAGGCCCCTAATATGTAAACCAGCGTTGCCTTCTATGAAGGGACGAACGAAATTACACCCATGCTCGTGAAAGCAATCAAACCCAGACCCGTGCCCGTTAAAAAGTGTTTTGTTGATGTAACAAAAGTTTGTTTGATTCAACCAAATCAATATGACGAAATCCTTTTAATTTTAACAAAAACGTTTTGCTGAAATTGTTGAAAGATTCCGATTGGTCCAATCACAATATGCATGCGTCAATGGTCAATGCGAGGGAAACGAAAGATCAGATTAGATTTTTCAAAAAACAGTTAGTAACATCCATTTTATTAATACGTTGAACTATCGGTTATATAAAATCTGCTTCATCCTGGACACTGTTCGCTTCTAAGCCCCTGTGTCTTTTCTCTAGGGTCGTCCCGACGCCTGTTGGTGTCTTGTGCACTCAATACTTTTGATTGAGGTATAGATTCAACTCCGTGGTAATGTTTTTTTGCAATTCTAGCTGGCTAATTCTACGGATATTCAGAAGTACAAAGGCGTTCGCCTGAACGAAGCTAGAAAAAACAGGCCACACAAAAAGCAACTTACAAAATATACTAATCGAACAGGAGTTTACTGAGTTAGTCGAAAGTTCCTGAAGTAAGTCTAGTTATTTTACCCATTCATTAAAATTTAATTTTTTGTTTTAATTTTTTTATCTGTATCTACATAGTTTAAAACAACTCAATGTCATATTTGTCAGAGAAAGTAAACCACCAGAATCGCATCTGCCTTCACGGTAAAAAAATATATACATCATCAATTCGAATACTTCATACCTCGTGCTGAGGAAATGTTTCGATGACTTTATAGGCATTTTATATGTTCACGCTAACTAAAGTATACTTCCTTCGCCTTGCGCTTATCAGGAGTGATCTATTTCATTTTTTATTTCAATACTTGTTCAAGGTTGCTCGCATGCATATCCCCAAGGCCCCTGCTGCTTATAAGCGTGAAAAGAGCATTATAAGATAACATGGAGTACGTTTTTTTTTTTTTTTTTTTTTTTTTCGCGACACGATTTCTAGTATTATTATTAACAATAGAATTAGGGAAGCAGTTGTATTTAAATAATGTTACCCTCAACATACGACACATTTTTCATATTCCTCCAAAGTATTTTTCCTTTGCCTAATTTATCTAATTATGTATTCAGTATGCACAATGTTTCACTCATTTAAAATACCTATGTAAATTTACGGCTAACGGTTATTTGGATTTCTCACAAGAAACGCTTCTTTTACCGATACATATTGGTTGTTTTCATGCGTAAATATTCACCCAAATTTTGACATTAATATTTTGAATTTGACTACATAATAGAAAAACATACTCATCATGAATTTTGAATAATCTGACTGTCTTACTAAGTTTGCCTTATGGGGGGTGAAAAAACACTGACGTTGAAGTTGATAAAATTAAACTTTTAGATGTATAAAAGCACTCAAATAAAAATGTCAATTTTGATGAATAGATAATTAATTAGATTTACATCTGAAACTTTAAACCAACTGTTTATGGGTTAAAAAATAACATAGCAAAATCAACAAAATAATTTTGTTAAACGATCCATGAACATATCAGTAAACAAAAAAACTGTTAATTCAAACAAATAATTTGGTTGATGAACCAAATGAATAATTTAAAGAAATAGTTTGGTTAAATTAACAAAATATTTGTTTATTTTAACAAAATTCAGTGATTAAATTGACAAAATATTTTGCTGAAACAACCCGCTAATTTTAACAAAACGATTTTGTTAATTTAACAAAAATTTCGTTTGCACAATTTCAGCAGGGAAATTTTGCTGATTTAACAAAATTTTTGTTGATACAACAGAACATTATTTTCAGTGTGGCTTGAAAGAATGACTCCCTAATCACTATACAACCCGTGCGGCTATTCGACATAAGATGGTTTACTTTTAAGTGCTCAGTATTCATTGAAAATTCGCTTGAGAAAAAGGGTTTCTCCAAGAATTAAAATTATTTTCAAAAGTTTGGTTATTTTTTAACTCGTTGATGTCCATCTAGACAAAATTTAATTAAATAATGTATAGCAAAGTAATTGACACTTTTGTTCTTCATATACATCAATTAAAACCAAAACTGTTGCTTGATTTCTGATTTCTTTAATTTTGAGGTGTATGTAACTTTATAGTGTTATAACTTAAGACAGTATGCAACTTTACAGTAGTGTACTTTTAAAAAAAATTATTCCTGAAAATAATTTAAATATTAAAAAATATAAAGTTTCAGAGTATGAAAATAAATTTAATTCTAAAACCTAATTTTTACACTCGTAACAAATGTTCATTATTTATTTCCAAAGCAATCAAACTCTGTCTAGCTTTTGCGAACTCTTTTCCTCTTCGGGTTCCAACAAACCTACAAGGAATGAAACAATTCTTTCAGTTTCATTCTTTACAGAAGATACTATCGAGGAAATAAAACGGGAGCTTCTCTGAGATATCGGCAAAGAACACAGCTCGTTACGTAAATTCAGTTGGATCCTAATTTACCTCCTTCCACCAAAAATGTAAAGCGAGTGCTCATAACCGTGGGATGTTAGTATTCGACATGAGACTTGGGATTTTTTTTTTACTGGTGACCAAAAAGTATTGATGTATTGATGAAAGTTGAATACAGTTCACATGACATAGAAGTTTTCAGTTCATAATGAATCATGGGCTAGATATACCAACACTGCCTAGAGCTTAGAAGGCGAAATGCCTCCAGCTCTAATTTTTCCTTGAAAACATCGATGTTTCAAGTACAAGGCGATCATAAAATAGCGTGAGGTGTTCGGAGCTCTGTAGCGGTTGAACAATTGGACAAAAAATTGCCACATTTGATGGGAGTGCTAGTGAACCATGGAATTTTGCTACTTAAGGAAACAAACGATAAATCACACCAAACGCATCGACTCTCAAATACTTTCCGACACAAATAGAGGTCGAGTAAGATTTTCAATGTGTGCGCTGAAATCGCTAAACCTTAATGCTATTACATTAGGAATTTTTTAATTTACATCTAATACTGCCAGCTGGGTTTATTTTTCGAAACATGTTTTTCGTGTCATATTTGGCGCTTTATCTTTAAAAGTCGTTAAGCTTGGCGAAATTTTGCGCACTTTTTGAGTGTGACACACGACCGTCGTTCTGCCATAAGCTTAGATATTGTACTTGAAATGGGTGAATGTAAAAGTGCCATTGACAGTAATGCATTGGCATTCTTTTTAGTATGACAATAAATAATAGGCTCACAGTTTTCGAAGGATAGCTTTATGTTGTAATTTTTAGTAACATATATCAATTCTGTTTCATTTGAAATACCCGAATATCTCTAAATTAGGCTTTAGAGAATGATTTTCCATAGAGCCTATGTATTGAAATTCTTTTGGGTTCTTCAGTAAAAGATCTATCAATGTTACATACACCATTTTCAACAGGGTACTTGATACTGTATATAGGAATAATATATATAGTGGACGCTCATTAATTCGAATTCGGTTAATTAGATCAACAGATTTCATGAAAGAAAACTATTTTTCCTGGTTTAACGGAGAAAATAAGCGTTGTATGCGTCAGAATCATTTGTTTATTTGCTATTGATTTTCTTATTAGAAAAACCAGATTCTAGGGAGAAAATGAAATTTTTACTTCAAATCGAGAAGCTTTTTGAAAAGCTTAGGCATAATAAACAAAACCAAACATCCATTTTGCAATTTTTCCTAAAAGTGTTATTCATTAAAATTTACTTCATTAATTACTTTATTCATTAATTTTTAATTAAAGTTTACTTTCTGTTGCATATTTTCTGCTTCATTTTTTGATTAAGTCTTTATTGCTTTTAAGGAAAAGCTACACGGAAAATATCAACCTAAAGGTTTATGCCTTGGTTGGAGGACTTTTTAAAGAAATTGCACTTTAATATGTACAACTTTAGATAGCCTAGTATAATATATTTTCTCGGGTTATACATTCTTGGAGATGTTTTTGTCTTACTTTAAAAATTATATTTTCTCTAAACATCGGATAATTCGAATTTTAGATAATTCGTGTTAGGAAAAAACGCTATTTCTTTACTTATCTTTTATTTCCATGATATTTTACCTCTAAATTTGCTAAAGTGGAAAAACAAAACTTTTGTAAACTCCTTTAAAAGTTTTCTAAGTGAAAACGTAAGTTCGCTAAGATTTGAAAATGGCGGTGTAAACATCGTCATATCTTTACCACCGTAATAAAGTTTACATATCTCGCCGATAGATGGCGCTGTTTCTAATTTGCATAAAAATAAGATCTCTTTATTTACCTATGCAAATATCTATCGTAGTCCCGCACTAACTGGCAGGTATAAAAAGGCATCACAAGTTACTTTTCAGTCTGTCTCTCTGAAAGCTACTACTATTGTGATGTGTGTGTAATAAGATAAGATAAGAGATTTAGCTATGAACCGTATGGTTCGACTGATGTGATTCAATAGAACCGGGTCGAGGATCCGTGCGATCCGTGCTGATCACGAAGGTAAATGTCATGGACTTAGATTGGAAAGGACTTACAACGGCAATGGGATTCCTTCCCTGAAAACGGACCTAGAGGATGGGCATGGGATGGATTGATTAGGAGATTATCTGTTGCTGCCATCTATCGGCAATATTTGTCAAAAAAACTTTTTTCATAAATTAGGAGGCGATATATCAATTTTATTAATTATTTATTTGTATTTCTAAATTGATAAAATATAATAACGCTTTTAAAAATAAATATTCAAAGTTATGTATGCACACTTAAATAGTTTTTGTGGTAATTTCTCTTGAGTATTGTTTGCAACTATTTCCGCTAGATGGCAGCACCATATAATCTCCTCATCAATCCATCCCCAACCTTTACTGAAGCTGGGCTATTTTGATAGCATGGCGTTTGTCCTCCTTATCTGTAACTCCGTGGTAAATGTATAGGAGGGGACACTTCTCTTAGAAAGTTCGATAACGCTGTTGTTGCAAACAGATGGCGCTACGCACACTGGGTAACTGCGCATCTCCTGCTTCTGCGCATCCAGGTTGTTTATATTTCCATCGAAACGAAGTAAATGGAGATCGTTGAATTAGCGGAACTTCAAAAAAATATGAAATACATAGACTTATGAACATGATTATAATAATAATTTCTGGCTTCAGGTGTGTTTTAATAACCTAATTGTCTTAGAATACTATTTCGTAATTAATATAGGCAATAATTTTGTAGCGAAGTAATATTATGTATGTAATTTCGTGTTATTATTTTGCCCAAAAGCTGTATTTTAAGAAATAGTAGCAAATTTAGAAGAATGTTGTAAGTGTGAATGCAATATTTAAAAAATGTTTATTTATAATGACGATCAAACTCAAACAAGCAGTATTTACATTGATTTCATGCTGTGACAAATTTTAACACAGCTTTAAATTGCCACTAAAAAACTCATGTTAAAATGTTAAATTCATGTTACATTAAGAACTCGCACCATTTTCTAATGTAAGTACATATACCGTGGCAGACGAATTATCTTTTCTGTGAACCACGATATACACACTCGTTCACAAATATAAACTCAATATTTTAATAATCTTAAGATAGAACATTTTTTTAAATCTTTTTTTATTCATTTTTTACTAAGGCAGCCATGTAAGCAAAAGCGAAAGAAATATTTTAAATTTAGTGCTCGCGTTAATAATCTCGTTCACATGCTAGGTCGGAAATGTAAAAACAAGTAAAATTAGTTATCAATCAGCACGGGAAATGCTTTATTCTTTTGCCACTAGGATCGCTGCACGTTACTAGATTTCCAATGTTTACATAATTGAAACTTATTTGGGGTACCAAAAGTTTAACATTACAGCTATGGAGAGTGTCCACTCCTATAGTATATCTCCGTGGTGCTGATGTATTAATTGTGATGTGTTTTTGAATCTGAAAAGATCGCCGATGGCGACTTATTTTCTAAAAGCTTGTTTTTTTTTATGCTACTAAATGGATGCTGTTTAATGTGTTATCTTCATCATCTCATGTGCCCTATGTAAAGCCATCGTCACCTTTGTTTCAATAAACTACAGAAAAGGTACCTACTTTGTCTTTCTTGTCTAAACACATATTCAAACCAAGAACTTCTACTGTGCATTTAAATTAAATGAACTTCAATTCTGCTTAAACTTTATTTTTCAGATAAAATCAAGTGACTTTTTTTAACTTGTTTTGTTTCTTGAATAGTTTAATAATTCGAAGCTTTTTCTGAGAACCTTTGAGTTTGAATTAACAAGCCTGGTTGGGAGAGCCGTCGGTCTCGCAGCCGAAAGGTAGTCATTCGATCCTGGGACCAACCAAAGACCGCCATCTCGCTGATGGTGACTGGGGCACATTATATACGTCGCGGTCGCCATGTCCTCCAGTTCCCATCCAAATCGATACCTACCTCTAGGGGTGGCAAAACTAAGCCTTTGGGCCTTCTGCTTGGTATTTGATTCAAAATTAAGAACCCCGCTTACGATTGGTAGTGCTGCCATCTGTCGGCTCCTGAATAAGGTAGAGATGAACTGTTCGGGAGTCTGGTAGAAATTAAAGCCTTTGCCAGGTGCTGCCGCTATCGATCTACATTTAGGGATCTGCATTTGGGGTGGTACAAAATGCTCTACAGCAGATGTGCCTTAGCCCTTGTAATCCATGACAACAAGATGAACAAGAACAAGAAGAACGAGCGTCCACTGTATAAATTTTGCAGTAATCGATGCATATTTACGGCAGTTAGAGCTCGGACGGACAGACAGGCAAACCCAAATCATAAACATTTTTCAACCTTGTTGGATAAGTAATAACAAAAGTCACCACCAGGGAAATGTTGGCGCCGTTTATTAAATTAAAAGCATTGATTTGCAGTATCGCGTTATTGTTGTGATTGTGAAAGGTATTGAAAGAAAGGATAGGTTAGAAGTATTTTCATCAATCTGAGGGGGTAAGAGCCGTCCAGTTGGGCTCTCTTACCCGAACCCTCTCACCCTTAAGGCATCTGTTTCCTTAAGTAGAGTTGCCAACTGCTCCGGAATATAATAAACCACTTTTTTAAAACACTCATTTTTGGCTTAGTGGCAAAAATCCGCGTCCAAATACGTTGGTTACTCGTCATTTTGAAAAAATGTTTAGAAATGGTTACTGTATACAACAAGTGGTTTATTATATTCCGGAGTAGTTGACAACTCTACTTAAGAGTAAGAGCGTATAGGTTTCCAGTATCCAGTAACAAACTTACGAAACATGATGCAACGGTAGGGAAACTACAGGAACTCTAGCACAGCAACGCGGCCGGGTATACAAAGTGTCTAGTCAACAAAAAGCTTATCAATCTGCAACTGCTTCAAGCCAGTTGATCTCCGAATGACGAGAATTCTCCTAGCCTTTCCTTTCATGCTCACAACCGCTGTAAGGAATGTGACAATGTAAATTAATGCATTTTATTCTGTAAACAGCGCCAACATTTTTCTTGGTGGCCATTTTTGGTATAAACCATCTTTTAAAATCCGTGGTCCACTATGTATCCCCATCGACTTTGGTTATGTTTAGTGCAATGCTTTACTCGGTAGAGGGTTATGAACACCTCACGTCATTTTATAAAAACCCTGTATATACCGTGTGACTTGTTAGCTTTACTTTCAGAAAAGTAAGTCATGTTAATAAAACGTAAGATGTATGAAAGTTGTGCATGCAAAACTCACTTTCTCCACTCACAAAATTAGTCTTCGGTTCTTAGAAAAATGCAAAAACTTATTAACAAACATGATATACAGTCACTTTTTTCTCCTATGACATATTTGTTCTCATAACACCGCCATATACATAGTCCTAAAACTCTAATAATTCTGTTAAAGCTAGAATTTAAATATGGAAAATGTGAAATTTGCAAAAGTGTATATTTTTGCACCTACACCTTTCAAATGTGGAAACAAACACACAGTATTCTAGAATATAACACCAATAATTGACAAAAAACTTTTACAATGTTTTATTTTTATTCCAGTGAGTGTATTTCTCTTCTACTAACAATGTTATTATTAATCCTTTTTTTTTTTTAACTTTTTACAGGATATGAGCCATTCCAGGATTTTTTTATTTTTTTTATTTTTATTTTTAATCTTAAAGTCCTTCTTCACAGAAATGGAGATAAACTTGAAGACCAGCTCTTTTCACAGTTATTTAAAAGAAGATAATGTTTTCCGCTATTGTAGATCCGAGAGGTTATCTATGGCTGAATCATCCAGGCGTTTTCCTCTCGTCGCGAAAAAAGACATCGGTCGTTTCAGTGCTGTGGAAAAAAGAATCACAATATTAGGAGAAAATAAATAAGTAATAACAATAATAAACCTGTCTAAAACGGGTGTCTTCGGTTTCAAATACAGTAATATCTCGACTTACGCGAACTCGGGATTACACGATTTTCAGATCACTATTCGTCCTTTGTTGTGGCTGACGAGAAAGATAGACTGCGGTGTTGCCATTTTGGTCACACCCTTTGCCAAGTAAGAGTCATGTGACCTAGGGGGGGGTGGCCATCTTAATCTGAGATAACCACAACAAAATGGCCACACCCCCTATGTCACATGACTTTTAGTTCGAAAAAGGATGTGACCAAAATGTGAGCACCGCAGCCTGTCCTTTGTCGTAGTTTACGAGGTATACTGGCTATGGTGCTGACATTTTAGTCACACCCCTTTGCACTGGAAAAGTCATGTGACCAAGGAGTATGACCATCAAAAGGGCCATACTAATCGCCCTAGATCACATGACTTCCCGAGTGCGAATTTGTGTGATTAAAATGTAAGCGACGCAGTCTGTATCTCGTCAGCCATGGACATTTGCTTGCTTTTAAAAGAATTTCGGTTTGCAATTTTAATGATATAATTTGTTATGCATTAGGATTATCTAAACATTTTTTTCTAAATTACTGGTTTCTCTAGTCTTTAGCCTCAGCTAAATATAATTTGTATTTGTATACGAAGTTATACCTGAACTTACGTAGTTATCGCTCGGTCCCAAGTACCAAGTAAGTTCGAGATATTACTATACAATTTTTGTAATTTTGTTTTGATTAGATTTTCAAGTTAGATTGGTTCTTTCAGACACATTATGACAATTAGTACAGCTTGAATATTTACCACCACGGCAAGATGAGCTATTGCTGTGCTCAATACGCCAACTTGTCAAGGATCTTGCGTTTAACGAAGCTTCCAACTTTACGGAGTGCAACTAATCTCTTATTTTAAACGAAGTATGGGAAACCTTTGAAAAAGTTGCGGGCCAGACTTCAGGATGGTAGCGAAGTCGCGGGCCGATAATTGGGATTTATATGAGATTTTGAATTATTTATATGGGTTTTAATAATGCCCCGTGGGTCGGATTAAAAGACGTGGCTGTAACATCCGGCCCGCGGTTGTTCACATGTGTTTTAAACAATAATTTTTACGTTGGAATATAGCAAATTTCCCAGCGTAGCGAATCATTTTGAAAATTTATTTTAAAAAATTACTTTTTATAAAAAAGTGGTTGTTTATATTTTCTAAAGGTTGACAGTTACGCCTAAAGATATGCGGTGAACTGTTTTACCGGCAACCTTAATGGGATATAAGTATCCATTATGCGTATATGCAAATCGCCAAAGAATTAAAAAGTCTCTGTGAGTGGCAAATACCCAAGCTGTTACAGATAACTATACATTGTAGTTTCAAAGTACAGAAGAAAAACAAATATAATGTTGTCTACATCGTATCTTTCTTTTCGGGTTTACTTTATATCATATCAGGGCCGTAGCGCTGGGGGCGCTATGGACGGCTCAGCCCCCCTGGAAAAACCTAAGCCCCCCCATAGCAATTAACAGGCACCAGGAATACTTTTTTTAAAAAAATAAGTTTTTACTGTGTCTATCCTTACGTATAAAAATCAGGCCCGGACTGGCTAGGTCGGCTGGACTCGCTACTCTCGCTTTCCGTGTGATGCATTCGGCCCCTAATAAGGCGTATTCGTAAAAAAAGCATAATTTCAAAAGAAAAAACTTAAGATTGGATCAGATAGAATGTTACCGAGCTACACATCGCTTGGTTACGCACGTTCTCTGGAACATAAAAATTTAAACTTCTCACAATTTTTAATTATGTAAAAGCTTTGGAAAACCTTGCGTATTTGCCACCCATGGCAATTTTTCATAATTTGGCGACTTACGTACATGTATAGTTAATAATTAGTTCGAAGAATACAGTACTTTATATGTTTTCCTTCATAAAAACTACGGAACAGCTAGAATAACTTGCCACCCATGGCGACTTTTTATTATTTGGCGATTTACACAAACTCATAACCAATAATTACTGCTCATGTAAGGTTTCCGTGTAAATCGTTATCCATGTATTCATATACATAATTCTTTGCAGATTGGCGTATTTAGCAGCACGAAATATACCATCTCGCCGTGCTGACAAATATCCAAGCTGTACTATAACTGCTATAATGGCATGGTCAACGCCGCCAAACAATTTTACTGTAGCAAATAAGCTGAACCTAACCGGCTTTGCTATAATCTGCATTTTAATTATTTTTCATTTTCAAGATACTGGGTGCTAACATTTTGAAAAACGCGTTTTAGAGTTACCCTGCTTGGAGAGACAGTCTTTTGCTAGATCGTACCTGTACCTGATGCCAAAAAGGCGCTTTTTAAATCAGCTAAAATTAGTTATTCTGTTTTGGAAAAACGAATAACCGGTAATTCTAAACTCCTGTTATCTAAGGGAACTTTGTGTAACACACTTTGACATATTTATGTCCCAAACTTTTAAATTTGGCATACAATTGGTGTCATTCTACTTCATGTTTGTCAGTTTCACGTGATTCTACACACTTAGAATTGCTTTTTTGCAAAGGCATGAATGATTTTATGCTGGCGAAAATTGCCTAGCCTAGCAACCATTATGCTTATTTTTTCAGTTTTTTATTAATATCTTCTAAAATAATTCGAATTTCGAAATTTAAGTCAACTTATTGGCTTCCCCGGAATTTTCCGAATTCGTGGACACCTTTGTCGAAACTCAAATCCTGACGGTTTCGAAGGAGATATCAGAACAAGCTTTCGGCAGCGGCCGTTACCTTTTTAGAATAGAGGGAAATAAAAGGTAGTCCATAATACTCAGGAATAGTGAAGCTTTCTGTTAGTGAAAACATCTTTAGAATCGGTTCAGTAGTCATAGAGATGTCCTTAGCGCGTAAAATAATAGAATTATTTTGATTGTCCATGTAAAAGAACTATTTATGCTATATGCATTAAAGGTACCCTTTAATACCCAGGAATAACGAAATTTTCTATGAGTGAGAAAATTTTCAAAATCGGCTTAATAGTTAGCAGAGCTCAGAGCGTAACGTAATTTTTATGAGTGTCCCTGTAAAAGAATTAAAGTATGCTATATACAAGAAAGGTAGCCTACAATACTCAGGAATACTTCAGCTTTCCGTCCGTGAAAAGTTTTAGAATCGGTTCATTAGTTCCAGAGATCGTAATGTAAATCGAATGAGTATCCCTGTAAAAGACCTATTTGTTATATATTGTTGCGGAATTACTCTTCTACTCCTTGGGTTCGTCGTTCTAAAGTTTTGTTGGTGTAAAAAGTTCAAGTAAAAAGTCACTTGTCAGGATGGAACACAAACTTTATTACTTCTAGATCTTCGTAGTACAATCAGCTGTACACAATTCACAAGCACAATCTAGCAATAACGTGCTTTTAACAATCCGCTTGGATCAGAAGCTCTCACAAATGCTGTATTTCTCACACAAAATAAGTCACTTTCACAGGCAAAAATTCCGTGGAAATATTCAAGGGATAAAGTACACAATCCCTTAAGACACAGCAATGAAGAATTTACACACAGCACTGTAAAAACAGCTTCACAAAGCAAGCTAAAACACAGCTTCTATAGCAATTCACAAAGCACATGTACTGAGAGCTGTTCACACATCGAGCGTTCAGCTCGCACTGACTGACTTCGGGGCGATGCGCGCTTCTATAAATAGCCGGCGCAGGAGGTACAAGAGGTTTCCAGAAAAGTCAATTTCTCGAGGGTTCTACATAAAGCGTGAATATTGATTACGTCATAGAAGAGAAATGTTAGGTTATTATGCGTTTTTAATGCAGGAAAAACAACTTCCAGGCCCCATTGGGAAAATCGCGCCAAATGACCAAAAAGTCGCCAAGCTTGGCGACTTTTGGCGAAATATCGCCAAATTTGGCGCCAAAAATAAGTCCTCAAAAGTGAAGAGATCTAAGCTCTAGGACTAATATTTCTCGAGATTTCTAGAAGCCCATAGAAAAACATATGGGAAAGCGAAACCTCCGTATCTCCGGTTCTAATTGGCCGATTTTGATGCAACAAAAAGCAAAATTTATCTATTTGAAGCGTAGAATACGAATTTTAAACCATTCTAAGCCCCAGAGCAGCGGGTTGCCCCGAAAATTCGTAACATTGCCCCCTTCCCAAGGACTGCACGTCCCGGGCAGTACAATCCCTAGTTAGGAGGTCACACAGGTACCTACACTGTATAACACTTAACAAGATCTTAACAACATAATTCAAGCAAGTAATCAATAGCACAATAAGCAAATACACATTAATAAATAAATAATCAACATAATAAATAATTACACTGTAATAAGTAATCAATGTAATAACAAATACACATTAATAAAATCCAATATATTACAAATATATACACTAAACATGGCGTAAGTGGTGAGAGAAAGAGAGTTGAAGAAAGAGGAAGAGAAGAGAAAGACAGGAAAGGAATGAAAGGTGAAAGAAAAGAGGAATTACGCCATAGTGACCATAGTCTGAGCTAATTACAACCGCGGTAGATGGCTAGCCGATCGTAATGTACAACTCTTGGCTTCGAGTTTGGTGACTTACGAATCCGTACGATGACGTCATTCAGCCGGTTTAGGACTGTGTAAGGACCGTCCCACGGCGATTGCAGCTTGGGAGACAGGCCTTTCCGTCGAGTAGGATTCCATAGCCAAACTTTGTCACCTGCGTTGAACTCGTGTCCCGTAGCCTTCGTGTCGTAGCGAGTCTTCATCTTTTCCGTGTTCAGGTTGATCCGCTCCCGAGCAAAATGATGCACATCTTCAAACCGTGCCCGAAGGTTTTCCACGTACTCCTCTGGCGATGAAGGCGCATCTGGAGGGCGGCCGAACACTAGATCGGCGGGAAGACGAAGATCTCTGCCGAACAGCATCTGGGAAGGTGTGAAGCCGGTAGTCTCATGGACGGCACTCCTATAGGCCAGCAGGAACAGGGGGAGTTTCTTGTCCCAGTCCTCTTGATTCCTAGATACCAGGAGCGAGAGGTTGTTCAAAATTGTACGATTGAACCTCTCCACCATGCCGTCGGATTGTGGGT
>JAWZYV010018008.1:0-49225 GCA_038373885.1 Cheiracanthium punctorium
AAAACATATAAAGTTCTTTTGTAAGAACTTAATAGCACATTTTACAATTGAAATTCCTTGACATTTTTTTAACACCCATTATTTTTATTACCCAGAGCATGCCCTGCTGGAAAAAAAAGTATCGGGGCTTTCCCCTTCAATTCAATCTTTTTCCATATGTGTAAAGAATATATACTTTCTCTTCAACACTCCTTTATTTAAACCTGCAATGCCATAAAAGTAAAAATTATAATTCAAAATCTAATTTAACTTTTTCAGCCCCCTCCCCACAAGTAAACCAATCAAGAGAAGGAACTTCATCGAATAGGGCAGGTTGAGATTTTCGATTCAATCTTTTTTCATCACACTTCAGTGTAAATATTTTTCATTTAATATTCTTTCATTTAAAGCTCTAATGCCATAAGAATACAAAATGCTTCCGAATTTAAATTTAATTTTTTTACAACACCTCCACCCCCTCCCAGGAAAAAAAAAAAACTTCACCGCATAGAGCAGTTTCAGTCCTGAATGAAAATGGTGAAAAAAATTTAAGAACATTTTGACAAGAAATAAACTACAGTTAATAAGTAGTAACATGAGTATAAGTTATTAGTAACACTGATGTAAAGTGGAAATATATTGAAATGATACTGATGTTAATTTTCCCAGGTTGAAAGGTATGGTATACTTTTTATTAATAATAATAAGAATTATTTTATTGACAGAAGATTTCTTTTTATATGTGCAGATCCTAAAATCTCCTAGCAGAATATGCACACCTTGATATTGGATTACTTAAAACCATTTTTTTTCTTTTCTACTACGAATTTTGATCCATGCAAGAAGCAAAGTACTACTTTCTACTAAGCAAAGTTTATTCTTTTTATGTGTAGGTTAGCTATTATTCTGATGCAAATGTTAACGCTAGGTGTGAAACAATTTGGTTTCTGAATAAACTTCTTTCAATAACAAGTGTTAGAAAAATGGCTGCTTCCTCCTGTACAAAGAACGGCTACTTCAGTTAGTACATAATAAATTTTTATACAATATACAGAATAGATTCATCAATATTTGTTTAAAAGGTGAATTTTGGTTTTTGAAAAGAAAAAAGATCTTGAAAGGGTCCCCTAAAACTAAACGTCTGCTCTGGGTCCCTGTCCACGTTATGGTTTCAGAGACTCGTAAAATAAAATATTTTGTATCCCCTGTTGAATTTTTGTGGGTCCTTTCAAAAACATTAGAAAGCAATGAAAAGACAAGTAAGTTTAACAAATAGACATAAGAATAAGGTTCTCAAGTATACGTAATGTCTGAAAAAAGTAAGACCCTCTTATAAAAAATACAATCAAAAGAACTTGGTAATAAGTTGGATGAAAAGGATCTTTATTACAATAGTATTAATCTCAATGTAAATACTCACTTTTTTTTCAATTGCTGGTCTACAGATGGCAAAGCTTCTTCTAATGCTTGCAAATCCCCAAGAATACCAACTTTTGCTTTCTTTTTTGCTTTTTCTCTCTGTTTTAAAAAACTTTTAGCAGAAGACACAACTGAAAGCAAAATTTATTAAACAATGTTTCAAAGACATGAAATACATATATATAAGACATCATTTTCAGAGAACTTTTTTCCAAAATAATGAGAGAATATCATGGATAATAATTTATAACCCCCAAAATCCGGAAGTTTCTCTAAAAAGGAAATACCTTCCGAATGCATCAAATGATGTTCGACAGACCCATAACTGGACTTTTGTTTCAGGGTAGGTTTTAAAAAAAAAAAAAAAATTATATATATATATATATATATATATATAAAGTGAAGCCTCTCTGAATGACCAACCCACCATACAAGAATATTTGCCCGCTGAGAGGGGTCAGCCACTCTGAAGGATTTTATTTACTATTATAAGATAATTGCTATAATGCATAATATAAACAAGTCTAACACATAATCCTTATTTAAAATGAAATTTAAAACTTATCTAAAGAGAAAATAGTACTTTATTTAATGATTTCTTATATTTTTTGAAAAAAGGATACAATTTGTGTCTGTTTTAAGTGTTTACTTTTCTCTGAAACAACCATTGTTTCAAGTTCGTTTTTTACTTTATAAAGCAGATCTCTAACCGATTTGTTTATAACTGCTTGTGAAATTTTGATAATTTCGTAGGTTTTCCCTAAAGTCGCTCATGTTGAAAGATTAGCTTGCTCACCATTACAAACATCGGGAAATTCCTCGTCAGGGGCGGAATTCGTGCCTGAAAGGCACAAAATTCATTTGCAAAAAATTTATATACACAAACATACTGTTTAATTAATTTAAATCAGCCTCAAATTAATTTTACATTTGATTAAAAGGATTTAAAATATGCTACCTCCTCACCTTGAGTTTTTCTCTCAAAATTAAAGCAAGGAGTGAGTAGAATTTCCTGAAAAATGAGATAGGCGATCCCACTTGGTGGCCATTTAGAGGGGGTTGGGTGGCCACTGAAAGAGGTTATTTTAATGTTAGATCTATGAGCCGAAAAATCTGTGCTATGAAAAATTGGCCGTTTAGAGGGGTGGCCGCTTAGAGAGGTTTCACTGTATTAATGACTATGTCATTTTATCTCTCACCCCCTTTATTGAAAATTGTCCCAAAAATGTGTCCCAAAACTGCGACATATATCTATTGAGTATTTTACATATATTTAAATACTATTAGTTCACAACAGCTTTAATCTATTGTTACAATTTTTGGTAAGTTGTAGAGTATGCATCACATGTATTTTTCTATAAATAACTTACAATCATAACAATTTCAACAGCTTAAGAAAATTGTTGAGTATATTAATGACTATGTCATTTTATCTCTCACCCCCTTTATTGAAAATTGTCTAAAAAATGTGTCCCAAAAAATCGACATAATTTTACATATATTTAAATACTATTAGTTCACAACAACTTTAATCTATAGTTACAATATTTTGTAAGCTGTAGAATATGTATCACATGTATTTTTTACATATATTTAAATCCTATTAGTTCACAACAGCTTTAATCTATTGTTACAATATTTCGTAAGCTGTAAAATATGCATCATATGTATTTTTCTATAAATAGGTTACAATCATAAAAATTTCAACATAGGGTTACCAGGCAAAATACACGAAAGATGAGCGATAAAATGACATAGTCAATTAATATCATTTTAATATGGCAATAATGAAACTACAAAATTAGGGGGGTTCAGGGGGGTCTCCCCCTGATGAGGCTCGAACAGCCGAGTTATATATATACAATGGCGGATCCAGGGGGAGGGCACAGGGGGCACGCTGTTGGAAAAGAAGGGTTCTGAGATACCCATTAGGGTTTAAGTAAAAAAATTTCTATCACCATAATTTTAAATTTAATTTAGCAGAGTCATAACTTGCAGTGGTAGCTGAAAAAACACTCAAAATACTGGTGTTAAACGATAAAGTAATTAAAAAACTTTGTAAAAAACACACATAAGAAGTAAAAGGAAAAAGGATACGCGTTTCGTTCAAAAATTGTTTTGAACTTCTTCAGTCCAAGCCCTTCGACGTAAAGAACACAGGGAACTGAAAAGAGAAAAAAACAAGCAAGATGTTGCCACAAGGGGCAAAGAAAAGTCGAACAAAACCACGAAGAGGGGAGAGAAAAAAAAAATTTAAAAAGGGGGATAAAAAAGGACTCTTTCACCTCTCTTACTAAATACTCTTACAAAACTCTTACAAAATACTCTTTCACCTTTGACTGCTAGTAATACCCACACTGTTAAAAACTCTTATGATTTCGTTAACAAAGTTAAACTTCTTTCTCCTACTAATTGTAAAATGCTTTCTCTTGATGTTAAATCTTTATTCACTAATGTTCCTATCCAAGGTGCGATTGACTGTTTGGAAAAGCGTTTACGCGAGTTTCATTATTCTTCTATTGAGATTAAAGAGTTTATAGCTTTAGTAAGCGTTTGTATTAAACAAACTGCTTTCATTTTTAATGGCTCTTTCTATAAACAAACCGAGGGTCTTGCTATGGGTAATTCTCTCTCACCTCTCTTATGTGATATTTATATGCATTATTTTGAAGAGAAGCTCTTCAAGGTCTTTAATTTTCCGTGCTGGGTCAGATATGTTGACGATACTTTCGTTCTAGTGGATTCCAATTGTGATATTTCTAATTTACTTTTGATCGTTAATTCTGTTGATCCGTGTATCCAATTTACTCTAGAAGAGGAGTGCAACAATTCTTTACCTTTTTTGGATGTTCTGGTTTCTAGGAATCCTGACGGTTTCTCTACTTCTGTTTTCCGCAAGCCCTTTTCTATATCTTTACCTCCTCATGCCCTATCTAATCATCCTTACCAGCAAAAACTTTCTGCTTTTTACACTTATGTGTTTCGTGCTATCAAAATTTGCTCTGATTCTTCTTCTCTTAATAATGAAATTAGTTACTTAAAATCCTTAGCTGTTTCTCGTGGTTTTAGCCCCTCTATTATTGATAAAGCTGTTTCTAAATTTAATAAGCCTAATACTTCTACTAATACTATTAATTTTCACAACGAATTAATTGTACTACCTTTCTTTTCACCTTTATGCTACAAAATTTCTAAACTTCTCAAAAATTTCGGTTTCAAAGTCATTTTTAAACCTGTTAATAAACTTAAATTTTCTTCCCTTAAAGATCCTATTCCTACTGAGAACCGTTGGGGTGTTTATTATATTCCTTGTGAATCTTGTGATTTGGGCTATATTGGTCAGACCAGAAGAGCTCTCAAATTTAGGCTCAAAGAGCATGAGAGATATGTCTCTAAGCACGAACTTTCCAAATCTTCTATTGCCTCACATTGTTGGAATTCCAATCATCGATTTCAGTTTTCTAAGGCTAAGATTTTGTGCACTCCTCAGTCTTTGTCCCATCTGGATTTTTTGGAAGGTTTTTCCATTACCCAGCACTTAGATCGTCTTGTGAACAATGGTTCTTCCGTTCCTTTCGTTCATTCTGCTTGGAAGTTGCTGTTGTAAGGTTCTTTTCACTTTCTTCGTCTACCCCCCCCTTTTTTCCCCTGTTTCTTTAATGTGTATGTACGTGTGTTACTGTCTTTCTTTTTCGTTTTTATTAAATAAATTAAAAAAAAAAATTTATTTATATATATTTTTATTGTGCTGTCCTGTTCGTGGTTTAAATAAAAAAAAAAAAAAATACGTGTGCTTTTTGTTTTTTGTTTGTTTGTTCTGTTTTCTCTTTTTTGTGTGTGTGTTTGTACTTGTGTGTTCCCTTTTTTATTATTTTTCTTTATTCCTTTTTTATTTCTGTATTTTTTGTGCTTCTTTCCTTTCCTTTTTTATCCCCCTTTTTTAATTTTTTTTTTTTCTCTCCCCTCTCCGTGGTTTTGTTCGACTTTTCTTTGCCCCTTGTGGCAACATCTTGCTTGTTTTTTTCTCTTTTCAGTTCCCTGTGTTCTTTACGTCGAAGGGCTTGGACTGAAGAAGTTCAAAACAATTTTTGAACGAAACGCGTATCCTTTTTCCTTTTACTTCTTATGTGTGTTTTTTACAAAGTTTTTTAATTACTTTATTGCAGTGGTAGCGTTTGCTGATCTTTCCCGGATACCTATGATTTTAAATTTGTAATGTTGAAAAAAATTACTTTAAAGACTTCAAATAACCAGACTTTAAATTTATAACAAGCATTAATTTTATTTAACAATTAACAAAAAAATATAACAGATATAAAATGACTAGGTAAGTAACTTGATGTAGTTTAAAAAAATCATTTTTTTTCTTACTAATTCTTCATTCAAAAAACAAAAGGAGATCATGGCAGCAGCACAATCTGCAAATTAAGTTGAATAGGAGGTTGACACTGATTTTATAGGATGCCGGGGGATATTGATAAAAACATGCAATTTCTTTGAATCCACATCCTTATAATTGATAACTTTATAACTGCTTGAAATACTGTATATCATGCTAAAAATAAACTTTCCTCAAAAATCGAAAGCTGTTAAAAATAAAAAGTAATGCCCTTCCTGGGCAGAGGTAGCCTTCTTGGCTCACAAATATTAAACTTGCATAGTGCTATACTAAAACGAAAAACTCGAAACTGAAGCTGGCACGTAAGACCGCTACTTTTAAATGATTCTGCCGCGGACTGATACGGGGTAACGCCCTCTCCGATCGAGTGGTGAAGCGGCGGTAAGCAGTAGCCAATCAGGTTGCTCTATGACGTCACTCCAGCATACATGTGCCTGCCGGCTCCGATCATGACGCAACAACATGGCGGGTTCGCCGATGTCTGAGTGTGCTGGAGGAACAATTGTTTATCTCAAAGTGCTTACGTGCTAAGTTTAAAATAAAGCAGTACTTGTGATTTTAAAGCATTTAAAAGGGGTTTGAAACTAAGGAAGGTGAAAAAGAATTAAGTTATAACTGCACAGGTATTTGAATGATAATTACTATTTAAATTAAGTTGAAGTTAAGTTGAACACTTAGCATTTGAAATTTCTGGGCCAACATAGCCCCCCCTCTTTTTCACCTGACTGTATGTACAGAGAAAAAGAAACCTTTTAAGACAGGAAAACCTCCGGCATCCGTTATACAGACTATGTTCAAAGAAAGTAATGGAATTTCTCAAAGTCCATTAGCATATTAAGTGAACTGGAAAGTCACAAAAATCATCAATACAAGGTTTTTCACACAGTATACCCTATAATAAATGCAAATATACGTACAAAATAAGTTGCAACACGACTGCACATTATATACAAAACACTTAAGCATTCAAAATGTACAGAACACACATACGGGGCCCCGATTCACGCAACTTTCACACTTTGCACTTACGCATAGTACAGATAAATGCATAAATCTTCAGAGTATAAACACTTTTGCAAACAAGGGAATATTAAAATGATTATATTCAAATAACTACTCTGCAAAACGTATAAACACTTTTACCCTTACAATGAATAAACATTATGCGGAAACATTTTTAAAAGTTACCTTGTAATTTCAAATAAACACAGTGCAAGAACAATTCAAATAAACACTTTGCTAACAGTAATTGAATAAACACAATGCAAAAACACTTAGAAAGAGACACTATGCAAATTACAAAAAATAGAGCTCAAAACTAATTTGAGTACTACCCCCACCCATGTCTTTTAAACAGGGACATTTTTCATTTTAATTTTTGTTAAAGACGTTTGTAATGAACCTTTGTAAGTCATTTTTGGTTAATGGTTTTGTGAAAGCGTCTGATAAGTTAGATTTACTGCCCACAAAATGTATGTGAAATTTTTGTGTATTGTACAGGTCTCTAATAAAAAATAATTTTACGTCTATGTGTTTCGATCTGTAATTCTCAATGGGCGATTTTATGAAATCTATTGCGGCCTGATTATCAGCATATAAAATTGGTATAGGTTGCTCACCTTTAATAACTCCCCTATTATAACACTCACTTAAGATGCCGTCAAACCAAACTATTTCTTTCACCGCCTCCGTCATTGACACGAATTCTGCTTCCATAGTTGACAAACTCACACTCTTTTCCTTAAATGTTCGCCAACCTATGGGGGACCTTCCTAATAAAACTAACTGGCCTCCGAGAGATGTTCGGTCATCCCGGTTAGCGGCAAAATCAGCATCAGAGTAAACAACAAGTTGGGGGTGTTCACATAGTAATTCCAATTTATAGTGAGCTGTATGTACTGTATACCCTAAAAGTCTCAACAGTCCGTCCCAGTGTGACATGCCAGGGTTCGACTGAAATTGACTAAATATATTTACCGCATATGCGATATCAGGTCTAGTTCTATTAGAAATAAATGATAGGCAACCTAAAATACTTCGGTAAGGCAATTTAGACATTTCACTGATTTCCTCTTGTGTAGTTGGGCAGAATTTCTTGGAGTAAACTGACCCTTTTGCTATTGGGAGAGAAGATATGGGTATTTTAAAATGGCTAAATTGCTCATTTACTTCCTCAATGTAGGAGCGTTGGTGTAGCCAGACTTTACCACCATTTTCTTCAAATTCGACACCTAATAGTGTACGAGTTCTCCCCAAGACTTTAATGTCAAAATGGCCTTTCAGTTTATCCCAAGCACTGTTTATTACATTTTGATTTTTACCAAAAATAACGAAGTCATCTACATACAAAATTAAAATTAAATAATCTTTAAAAATATATGCACAATTCCCCCATTCGAATTTATTGAAGCCCATTTCTAGTAAAGTATTATGTACCTCGAAAAACCATTGCCGACCACTTTGCTTCAAGCCATAGATAGCTCGGTCTAAACGGCAGTATTTATCATTTTGGTCCTGTACCTCAAAACCAGGAGGCTGCGACATATAAATTTCTTCATTTAAGGGGGCGTACAAATACGCGCCTTTCACGTCGCACTGCAGGTGAGACCAACCACAAAAGGAGACAAGGAAAGTGAAAAAGAATCTTATTAAGCTGAAGTTAACCACAGGGCTAAAGGTCTCATCGTACGAGATATCTTTTTCTTGTTTATATCCCTGGGCAACCAACCTCGCTTTGAATCTTACGACTTTACCAGTCTCGTCTCGCTTTAGGGTAAAAACCCATCTACAACCTACAGGCGTGACATTATTTGGCAGGTCTTCTAAATGCCATACCCCCCGATCTTTCATTGTGTCAATTTCCTCCCTCATGGCCTTAAGCCACTCTTCTTTGTACTCTGATTTGACTGCCTGTTTAAATGTTCTAGGGACAACTACACGATCTAGTCAGCTTGAGATGCTCATACTGGTGGAGGGTTCACTGTTATTCACTATTGGGGAAATTGCATTTTCTGTTATAACCCCTTCCTCTCTATTTGAGCCTGAAAAATCAAAAAGTTCGGGTTTGTAAGAGATGTTATTTTTGGTGCAATACCTGGCGACATCATTCAGTGACCTTAGCCTTTGTCCTCTTCAAAGTAATAAATGTCGGTGCGTGACCCATCTCTTCTGGGAACCGCCTTCCTTTCCCAATTTACAACTCTAGGGTCGGGCATAGAGTAGGGAACAACTACGTCATCAGAAACAGGATCCTCATCAGACACACCCGGAGTAATGGGGTAACCTAACTCCTCACCATTACTACCTGTTTGATCGTGAGAATCAATCGAATCCGTTTCAGACGTGTTATCTGGGCCCAGCACCGCTCCACTTAGTGTATCTTTATACACCAAATCTTCCCGGAACGAGACATTTATTGTTTCAATAATTTTATTTGTGTCCGGAAACCATATCCTATAGCCCTTCGTTCTGAAGGCGTATCCTATCAGGAATCCTTTCCGCGCCCTAGCATCAAGTTTGTGTGCCCGTTGGCGACGGGGTATTCCGGCGTACGCAACACATCCGAAGGGCTTTAAATGTTTCACGGATGGTCTAGAACCAGCAAACAGTTCACATGGCGTCTTATTTAACTTTGTATGGCATACACGGTTCCATGTATATGTAAAGTAAAGCATGGCATCGGGCCAAAAGTATTCCGGGATACCTGACTCGTTCAAAATGGTTCTAGCACCACTAGCAACCGTTTGGTTATACCTTTCACAACTTCCATTCTGTTCCGGTGTGAACACATTGGTTAATTCATGTTTTATTCCCTTTTCTAAAAAGAATTTCTCTAGTTGCCTATTAACAATTTCGAATCCATTATCACTACGAAATGATTTAACTTTCTTGCCCAATTGGTTTTCGACACTGGTAATGTATGTCTTAATGATGTTCTGGACCTCGGACTTTTCAGTCATAGGAAAAAGGGATACCCTTTTGGAGAAGTTATCAAGAATGCTTAAGAAATAGCGTTCTCCCATACGTCCCTTAATGGAATGTGGTCCCCACACATCGGCATAAATGAGTTCCAGAGGGCCTTTTGACCTTGTTTCATTTAAAGATTTAAAGGATACCCTTCTATATTTACTTATTTTACACGGCTCACAGAAAAGGTTTTCATCTTTTAAATTAGGTAAACCTGTGACACCCTCCTTCCTACTAGTGTGTATTATGGTGGAAGTACTTATGTGGCCAAATCTTCTGTGCCAGAGTTTAATGTTTTCACTATCCTTTAAATTTGTTGAAAAAGAAACTGACTTATTGTTAAAATTTTTTATTTGGGAATACCTTATTCCCCCGTACACGATATATATTTCGGTTACACACATAACCATCATCAGTCGTTTCTTCTAGAAACGACTTCTAGAAACGACTGACGATGGTTATGTGTGTAACCGAAATATATATCGTGTACGGGGGAATAAGGTATTCCCAAATAAAAAATTTTAACTAATTAATCCGCCGTATTAAATAATGTTTTATATGTTTTTATTATGACTTATTGTTTTTGACTAATCTGGGAGAAACTTGATACATCCCTTCTTTTAGAATTGCTTTAAATACTAGGGTGTTACCCCCTTTAGCAAAAACTTTTACAGCTCCATCCATACCACGGAACTCAAAACCATGCATGTCTAAACATGGACCAGAAATTAAATTTCTCCTTAATTTAGGAGAGTACATTACATCATTTAGAGTATATTTTCGGGGACCGAACCATAGTTTAATTGATCCTCTCCCCTCAATTGGGAAGTCTACTCCGTCTATAGCTACAGAAAGCTTTTCGTTTTCTAATGGAACAAAGTCTAAGAACAAGTCTCTATTGTTACAGAAATGATGACTTGAGGCTGAGTCAAAGATCCATTCGCTTCTTGAAGTAGTCTGGCTCAAATAACTGGCAGAAACAAAAAAACTTGACTTACAGTTCGTTGACGTGTCACGTCGATGACCATAGGAAGGCTCCCTCCGGCTGCGAGGTCTGCAATTTTTACCCTGGGGTTTAGATAGGTCCCTTTGAGAAGTTGACTCAGGACTAGGGCTCCTAGGACAGGCTCTTTGACCAGGACTGGAAAATCTGGGTCTACTGGATCTTCTGCGGCCACCTCTCGGACTCCACGTTGAATCGAACTGGGACTCCTTTACAGGGCACGATCTCTCAGGACACGAGTTTCGATAATGTCCGGGTTTCCTGCAACCGAAGCACACAAACTGCTTTCTTTTCTGTACTGAAGATGTGGCATTTGCCTGCACCAAGGTATCGCGCTCTCTTAATTGTAGGCGCACTTCTTCAGCATTCAGCGCATCAGTTATCTTTTTAAATGAGAAATCCTGTTCAGGCCAACTTAAGATTGATTGCACTATTCTATCGAAATTATTAGGTAGATATCTTAATAGTTGAAAGCTTACGTAATTTTCGTTGAATGTAGGGTCAATAGCATGTAGTCTATTGTAGACTTTGGATAATCTTGTGGAGAACATTAATACACTTTCATTGGGGTTCATTCTCATTTCACACAGTTCACTAAAAATGGTCATATGGTTAGCTCTTGTATCTGGATGAAAATATTTATTTAAAGTCGACCAAGCCACGACAGGATCTTCAATACCGTCCAAGATTCGACGGCACTCCTCGTTTATATTGAGATAAATCAAAGATAGCGCCACATTTTTATTCCTTTCAAATTCTTTAAGGCATTTTAAATATTCAGAATTGTCTGCAGCCTTTCCAGGCTCCTCTACAGGAGGAGTGGGAGCACCCTCAGTTCCATTCACGACGTTCCAAACGTTCCTTTCCATTAGAACGAACTTTATGTCCAGCTGCCATGTCTCAAAATTTTGAGTATTTAATTTAGGAATACTATAAGTAGCCATACTCAAGTTTTTTTTTTTTTTTTTTTTTTTTCAAAAAAGTTTTTCAAAAAAAACTTTATTCAAAGAACTCCTTTCAAATTTACATTTCAAAAATTATTCAAAAAATTTTCAAAAATTACTTTTACCGCCCCCCCTACTAAAATTTTCTTATACTTTTAAAATTACTAGGGTTTAATTTTTTGCTTTACGACCGCATCGGTCAAAAAAATTTTAGTTATTAGGCTCCAAGTAAAGAGGAAAAGGCCCATAACCTTTTGTTGGAAAAGAAGGGTTCTGAGATACCCATTAGGGTTTAAGTAAAAAAATTTCTATCACCATAATTTTAAATTTAATTTAGCAGAGTCATAATAACTTGCAGTGGTAGCGTTTGCTGATCTTTCCCGGATACCTATGATTTTAAATTTGTAATGTTGAAAAAAATTACTTTAAAGACTTCAAATAACCAGACTTTAAATTTATAACAAGCATTAATTTTATTTAACAATTAACAAAAAAATATAACAGATATAAAATGACTAGGTAAGTAACTTGATGTAGTTTAAAAAAAATCATTTTTTTTTTCTTACTAATTCTTCATTCAAAAAACAAAAGGAGATCATGGCAGCAGCACAATCTGCAAATTAAGTTGAATAGGAGGTTAACACTGATTTTATAGGATGCCGGGGGATATTGATAAAAACATGCAATTTCTTTGAATCCACATCCTTATAATTGATAACTTTAT
This sequence comes from Cheiracanthium punctorium, assembly GCA_038373885.1. Lineage (NCBI taxonomy): Eukaryota > Metazoa > Arthropoda > Arachnida > Araneae > Cheiracanthiidae > Cheiracanthium > Cheiracanthium punctorium. Next base: position 12,435 of record JAWZYV010018008.1, read on the forward strand.
AACTGCTTGAAATACTGTATATCATGCTAAAAATAAACTTTCCTCAAAAATCGAAAGCTGTTAAAAATAAAAAGTAATGCCCTTCCTGGGCAGAGGTAGCCTTCTTGGCTCACAAATATTAAACTTGCATAGTGCTATACTAAAACGAAAAACTCGAAACTGAAGCTGGCACGTAAGACCGCTACTTTTAAATGATTCTGCCGCGGACTGATACGGGGTAACGCCCTCTCCGATCGAGTGGTGAAGCGGCGGTAAGCAGTAGCCAATCAGGTTGCTCTATGACGTCACTCCAGCGTACACGTGCCTGCCGGCTCCGATCATGACGCAACAACATGGCGGGTTCGCCGATGTCTGAGTGTGCTGGAGGAACAATTGTTTATCTCAAAGTGCTTACGTGCTAAGTTTAAAATAAAGCAGTACTTGTGATTTTAAAGCATTTAAAAGGGGTTTGAAACTAAGGAAGGTGAAAAAGAATTAAGTTATAACTGCACAGGTATTTGAATGATAATTACTATTTAAATTAAGTTGAAGTTAAGTTGAACACTTAGCATTTGAAATTTCTGGGCCAACACATGCCCCTCCAAGAAAAATATATTTACTCTAGATAAATGGGTTTTCACCAATATTAAGGGGGCTTTGCACTAGATAAAATCACGATTTGCACCCCCTCCAAAAAAAGTTTCTGGATCCACCCTTGTATGCATATGTATATATATATATATATATATATATATATATATATATATATATAAAGGGCGATTCTAAACTACGTGTACAAACTTTTAGGGGAGGTAGGATACACCAAGATGGTTCAAAATCACATAACAATGCAGGGTCGGAAATGTCGTCTTCATGCACCTGTTAATAATCACTTTGGAAGAAGTGTTCAAGAAACAGTAAACTTCTCCTGATTTTCCTTTTTTCTCAATTAACAATTTTTATTCAGTGCAATCTGTGAAGGGTGTATTATTTTTTGAAAAACCATGGTCAGAAAGTTTACTATTACTTGAACACTTCTAAAGTGATTATTAAGAAACCTGAAATTGGCACCCCCAGGGGTATTGTTCGAACATGGAGGACATCGGCACCAAGACAAATTTTTCGTGCACCAACTCCGATTATTGTACAGTCCAGTATATGTGAAAAGTTCTAGTAAACAGTCCACTTGTCAGGATGAAACATGAACTTTATTGCTTCTTCGAAGAATTGAACATGCTGTTGGACAGCCTACTGTGCAAAATTTACAGGAATTAATAAGCAGTAACTGGTTTTATAACAGTCAGCTTAACACAGAAGCTTTCTCAGATGCTGTATTTCGTACACAACAAAATACCTCCACAGGCTAAAATTCAGTGGAAAATCTTGAGGAGAATCATAAACGGTTCCTCAAGGTCCAACAATGAAGAATTCAGACACAACATGCAAAAACAAGCTTCTCAAAACATGCAAAATATTGTTACCAATGCATGGAACACAGAGCCGTATGCTTTCAGCAGAATGCAGTGAACTCAACGAGGCATGTACATTCCAGAGAATTCTATCTCCAGAAAAATCCCAAACAATCATGTATTTTGATTGTGTCATAGATATGTAAATGAGTAATGCTAGGCTAATCAGGGAGTCTACTAAATTTCTGAATGTCAATTTCCTGACTTTTGGAAGCTTCTGGAAAAAATTTCTTGACCATAGATGCAGTGTACTCTGGGAAATCCCTCAACATTATAACAACCTTTTTATATTGTATTATTTTTTTACAACTAACGTGAAATAAATTTTCAACTGTAATACAATTATTTATGTACTTAAGTTAGATAGAGAAAAAAAAAAATTCCATGAGTTTCAAGTAATATAATACAGTTAGTTCAGATTTCACTAATAGTGGAGAAATGGATTTTCCCAGGCTAACAAAGAAACAGCGAGAATATCCCTGCCAAAAATTGCAAAGAATATTATAAATTAAATGCGTATTTTCAATTTTTAGATTATGTTCGACAACAGCTTTGTGACTATTTTAAGAATCATAAAAAGTATAATTTCATCTATTCAAAAAAATTATTTCCAACAGAAGTGTAGACCTGTATAGTAAAATTCTTCTGAGCCAGCCACTTTTACAGCTGAATTTCAGATCTGGAAATCTAAATGGGAAAGGAAACTGAAAACCCCCAAATTCTGCAATTGAAGGTTATTTTAAATGCAATGAATTATTATTCCTGAACATCAGAAGTTACTTCAAATGCCCACCACACTTCCTGTATCTACGGCAACTCTAGAAAAGACTATATCCAGTCTCTGATGCTTAAAAACTTACTTGTGAAATTCAACAAGCAAATTGTGCCTAAATGGAGCGGCTCTGATGTCAAAACACCGAAGTGAACCCCAATGATGTCATTCAGAAGTTTAATAAGATGGAAATTAAGAGCCACATAATTTTATAAAATTATTTACTTTGTTGAATTTTCAACATCGTTACAACAAAATTAAAAAGATTTGTTTTATAAAAACTTGTGTAAAGAGTCTTAAAATCAAAATTAAATGTTTTGTTTTCTACAAATGTTTGATGAGGGAATACAAATTTGCTATTGGAATTGGGTTCACATTTATCAAACAAAAAAGTTTTATAAAAAGAAAAAACATTTTTTTCATGATTACAATATTTTCTAGTAATTAAAGAATTAAAACACCATAATGACAAATGTTATCTTAATTATGAATGTATAACATTATTAAATATGAATGTATATATTTTAACATTTTTTTTTTTTTTTTCATCCATTCCATACTTACAACTACCGTAATTTCCGGAAGAAACGCCGCGGCGTTTACGTGTTTAAAAAGTAACATTTTAACAGGTGCGGCGTTTCTAACAATGCGGCGCTTACGTGCCAAAAAAAATATCCATTCATATGAACAAATATTAGCTTATCACTTTGGTTCTGTACGTAGCAGATCGTCAGATTTCGAGGAACTCTGTCCTTAAATGAATTTTTCAGAACCCATCCTCTCCCCTTCCCCTTATTTTGTAAATCCACAGTGATTCTTTCGGAAAACTGTCACGCCTCTACGTATCTTGCAAATGGATACAATAGCCAAGTCGTCAACTACATTCTTTATTTCCACGGACTAAGAGTTTATAGAACGATCATCGGCAAGCGGCAGAGCAGCGAAACAATGTCAGCCTCTCAAAGGAAAATACTGCACCCCGTTATAATAATTAGCGCTCTCGCGCCCTCTGAAGACGCAAAGAGTAAGCAGCTCTCTCGCCACGTGTGCACGCATGCGAAAAATAAAAAATTAATGATTATGATTCACAGCCCTATCTTACAGGCAAATTTCATTTTGCTCTTGTACAATACATCGATAATCGTCCTATATGATTGTCCCAGTTTCTTTTCTTTCAGTTTCAACATCGGTGTTGCCAGATCGAGAAAATTTTCAGCTATATATGAGGAATAGGGGAAAAGGGTAGGAAAAGCCTTCACAGTGCCGTTTGTGAGGTAAAAGGCAACCAATCGGCCGGTTCAGCGTAATGTTACAGTGCGTTTGTGAACCAAAACTGACCAATGGGTTTGCTAGCTCAGTTCATGGAAGAAGTAGATTTGGTCGAAACTGCATTAGGCATTTGGAAATGGGGGAAATTTTATTTCTTGGGAGGAAATTTTTAGGGAATTCATTTATAATTCTTCTGCCATGGCAATTGGCAACACTGTAGATCTCGTGGTACACGTCGAATTATATAGTGTTAAACAAGCTTAATAACATAATTTTTCTGGATGGTTCCTAAAAGACATAAAAGTTACACAGCTAGTTTTAAACTTAACGTAATTTCTCGTGCTGAGGAAATTGGAAATAGAGCAGCAGCTCGAGAATTTGAAGTGGATGAACGCTGCATACGACGATGGAGGACCGAAAAGTCAGAACACCAAAATATGCCACAGCATAAACGTGCTAAACGGAGTGGTACTGTAAAATGGCCAATTCTTGAAGACGACCTTGAAAAGTGGATAAAGGAGTAAAGAGTAAAAGGAATGGCAATTTCGACTGTAAAAATTCGCTTACAAGCGAAGCTTATGGCACAACAATTGGATATAAAGGACTTCAAAGGAGGACCCTGCTGGTGCAGCAGATTCATGAAAAGAAAGAAAATTTCTGTGCGGACCAGAACAACGGCTGGACGACAACTACCAACGGACTGGCAAGAAAAAAAATCATCCTTTTTGGAATACGTAAGAAATAATATTCAATAGAAAAAACTTCTTCTATCACAAATAATAAATATGGATGAAACCCTGTTAGCTTTTGACTCTCCTGCCAACAGAACTGTTGATAAAACTGGTGCGAAAACTGTATCCGTGCTTACAACGGGACATGAGAAAAAATCTTTCACATGTGTGCTAGCTTGTGCCGCAAATGGTGACAAGCTAAAGCCAATGATAATATTTAAAAGGAAAACAATTCCTAAGGGGGATTTTTCTAATAACATAGTTATTTGTGCAAATGAGAAGGGATGGATGAACGAAACAATCATGCATGAGTGGCTGCAAAAAATTTGGCAGTGTCGTAAAGGATCATTTTTTCAACCAAAAGGATTGCTGATTATGGATTCCATCCGTTCTCATTTGTTAGAATCAGTGAAAAATAGATGTCAGAAATTGTCTACAACCGTAGCAATAATACCCAGCGGATTGACGAAGATATTACAGCCGTTAGATTTGTCTGTAAATAAAGCGTTCAAAGCTGAAGTCCGAAAGCTGTGGGAATCTTGGATGAGTGAAGGATTACACACTTACACCAAAAGCGGCAAAATGCGACGAGCATCTTACGAAGAGGTTGCGAAATGGGTTGAAAGTGCATGGAGGTCTGTAAAAATATCGTCGATAGTTTCAGGATTCAGAGAAGCTGAAATCATAACTCAAGATAATAAATCAATGATACCCCCAGATAATGATTTTGACGATGTCGCAGACTTGGATCTTGATTTAGATCAGGATATGCTAAATTTACTTAATTCTGATACGGAAGATTCAGACTTTGAGGGCTTCACATAATGTAAATTTTGATTTCTCTTAGCAAAAGTAAAATTTGAAATTTTCATCTTTCATTCATTTTGTTTTTTCTTTGTTGGATCCTTTTTCGCAGTAACATAGTATCAGTGTTACGTATATATGGACTTCTTTAACGGATAATTATCAAAATTCATGAACGTAAGTACATTTTCATATTTCTTACTTAAAAATTTATTTTTATATTATGATTTTATTTCATTTTTTTCTCTTAAATAAAATGCCATACATCATGACACAGAGCAAATTTTTCCAACTGTGAGGTTCAAGGTCATGTGCATGCAATTTAATTTAGTGCGGCGTTTCTGTACAGTTTTAATTTTTCTTGGCCTGTTTTCTTCGAGTGCGGCGTTTCTTCCGGAAATTACGGTACAAGGCTCCTTCACCATGGCAGACTGAATAAGACAATGAACATCGTAGATGGCTGAAGTGTGAAGATCTCCTGTTTGGATCTACCACATGACTTATCTAACAGCCAGAAGTTTAGGGTAGTATTTTCCAGATGTAAGATGAATACACATTAGAACCCCTTAAAGAGCTTTCCACCTGAGGTATTCTTCCCATTGGTAGATAGCTATAGCATGCTTTGCTTTAACAAAATAGAATACAGTCAGACCCTAATTTAATGAACTCCTATTTAATGAATTTTTTATTTTACTTTGCGAGGTCAGTGCTCAGTTTGTTTCATTTCTGAACCTTTGTGAAGCATGCCGAAAATATTTTTCGTTGAGTAAAAAGCTTAACATTTTATATGAATTTGACCAAAATATTCGGGCCACAAAATGTTTTAGCAGAACATATTAAAATATCCATGTTGAAATTAGCTACAATTGTTAAACAACGAGCAGAAATTGAAAAGGCATCAAAAGAATGCGACAAAAAATTGTCGAAAATATGAAAGTCATTGAAAGTCACTTCTCTTTCTGTTCTTGAATCTGACCTAGTAGAATAGTTCAACATGGTTCATGCAAAGAAAATGGCTATTAGTGGACCTCTGATCAAAGAGAAAGCTCTTGAGCTTGCCAAAAAGCATAACGTAAAAGATTTTTCTGCATCCAATGGTTGAATCAACCGTTTTAAGAAAAGGTATGATGTAGTCCAAAAGAAAGTGTGAGGAGAAAAGGCAGATGTAAATGAAAATGTAAAAGATAGGAAAGAAAAGTTGCTCAGCTTGATTTGATTTAAGGGTATTCACCATCCAACATTTACAACGCAGAGGAAACAGGATTTTTTCATGACTTACAACCCGACAAAATGCTTTGCTACAGAAATTTAAAATGTTTCAGCGGGAAGAAAAGTAAAATGAAGATTACGGTTTTGCTTGTGGTTAATGCTGATGGAACTGATAAGTTGAGGCCATTTGTGATGGAAGGGCGGGAAAAACCACAGTGCTTTAAAAACGTAAAAACCTTAGCCACGAAATATGCAGCCAACAAAAAATCCTGGATGACTTCTTCCTTATTTAGAGACTTTTTGACGTCTTTAAACAAGTCTATGAGAATACAAAATAGAAAAATTCTTTTGTTTGTTGATCAATGTTCCCCCCATCCCCCAATTTGCAATTTTAAAAACATCAAAGTCTTGTTTTTCCCTGATAATTGCACAAGTGTGCTTCAGCCACTAGACCTTGGTATCATTCATTCTGTCAAAGTTAATTACAGAAAGTTGCTGATGAGAAAAATTGGTGCATCGTTGGAAGAAAGTGCGGAGAAAAGGTATAAAGCCAATGTTTTGGATGCTCTATATTTTGTGAGACAATCTTGGGACCAAGTATCCGAAAATACAATTTTTAAATGTTTTCAGAAAGCGGGATTTCCAGGCAAAAAAATTGGAAAGTAATGAAAATTAACATATCACCTCTGCGGAAGAAGTCATATGTGAAGAAGTCGCTCCTGGGATAGACTTTAACAATTATGTGATGTCACATGGGATGACGGACTGCCTATCTGTGCGACTGAAGTTAATGAAATTAATGATTTGTCGGAACAAATGGATAGCGATTCTCACACAGAAATCGATAATGAAACTCCCATTAAAACTGTTACTTTTTCTGATGCCTTACATGGTTTGGAAACTGTGAAAACATACCTCATGCAGCAGGATATAAATGATACAACATTTTCTTCTCTCCATAAAGTAGAAAATGAACTTTTTCAAGTCAAAAGTCAAAGAAATTGCCAAACATCTATTTCTCAGTACTTTAAAATTAACTAGTGCAAATTATTTGTTGTATTCAGCTGCTGAATAAAAAGTGAAAATTTTCTAATTAATGGATATTTTTGTGTAGTTGCTTATAAAAGCGCTTCCATAAGATAAGTGCAAAATTTTTTTACTTTTCGTTTTGGACCCTGATATAACAAATAGCCACGATTTAACGAATAAAATTTTTGGTCCCGATGAATTTATTAAATCGGGGTCATACTGTATGAGTAAAATGCAATTTAGTTCCATATTAAGTAAAGAAACATTGTTAAGCATTTTTAAAAAGTATTTTATTTTGAATGACAAATTTATAAGCTTTTTAATTTTATATGAGAACTGACAGAGCTTGAGAAGAAGCATTCTGCTTTATTTCTGAACTTCTGACAAAATATATTTACCTTTTATTTTCATTTGATGTTACATGTATGAAATAATACAGAATGTTCCTTCTCCAGCTCTGTTGGGGTTCATACAAAGGTAAAAAGCTTTAAATTTGTCATTCAAAATTAAATACTTTTTAAAAATGCTTAGCAATGTTTCTTTGCTTCATAGAAAACTAAATTGTATTGACAAACATGTAACATGAAAGGAAAAAATTTTATTATCAACCTTGACAGGGCTTGAGATGAAACAAGAAACATTCTGTATTATTTCTGAACTTCTGACAAAATATGTTTGTAAAAAATAATGATGTTACATGAATTTTTAGCCAAAAATCTTAAAATGGTTAATTTAAAGTGGCCATGACATATTTATTTCTTTAATAATTAAAGTAATTTCATAATAATTAAGGTGAAATGTACCTTCATGAAAAGGAATCTTTCTTCTTTTAGGATGACGAGGATCTCTCCTTACTAAATTTTTAATTTCATAATTTATTTCTAAATTGGTCTTGTCTTTTTGAGAGTAGGAAGGTAATTTTTGTTTCAAGGCCTCTTTTGGTATAAAGACATTCTGGAAAAGGTTTGACTTGACAGGTTCACTTTCCTGTAATATATATTTTTAAAATATTTAAAATAATGTGAGTAAAATGATAAACAAATTACAATTTTAGTACTCAATTTTAAAACCGGACAGAAAAATGAAACTTTATTCAGGAATCACGCTGTATCATCAAATTTCAAAGACTGTTTACACATTTAAATTTTTAAGTTTATTTTTGATAATTTGAGAAAATAAGGAATGTATGTTACCAGTATTTCTTACACTGGTAATGTACATTCCTTTCATGTAAAATGTCAAAAGACAGAGTTATTATTTAATAAGCTTTTAATTTATCACTTTGATATAAATATGAGCAACTGTAAGGAGAAATTCAACTATTAAAAAGGTGATATTGACTGGCAATCACAGTTAATGCTGATTTCTGATTGCAATGTAGCATCTTTCCAGTAACATCTTATGAATGTGAATGTTCTGCAAGTAGCTTAAGACTCAATAACTACACAAGAACTACAATGAATGAAGAAAGGAAAAAATGTCTTGCATTAATACATATATACCATAATGAAAATATGATTTGAAGAAGTTGTGAGCAATTTTGACCTAAAGTATTAAATCTGGAAAATAATCTAAATACTTAAGACATTTGCAGATGCTCAGTTTCTTAAGTTCATAACACATTAACTATAAAGTACTACATTAAAATAGATTTTACATTTTAGCAAAAAAATTATATATATATGTATATATATACTGCCTAATTTTTATTATTAACTTTAATGTTTTATAAGATCTTTAATATGCTTTTTCTGGAAGAGAAATATTTTAAAAACAGTAAAATTGTGTTGTATTAGTTAAATAATCAAATGTAACATTCGACATGCAGACTCTTAAAAACCAGACTTTTCTTCTAAATGAAAGCTTTTCCTTTTTTCTAAATAGATTTTTCTTCTAAATGAAAGCTTTTCCTTCTTTTCCCTCCGAGCTGAAATTCTCATAATTACAATACTGTTGCAGAAACACTCTACTTAATTCTTGGGTTTGTTGTTCTAAAGTCCAGTGTATGTAGAAAATTCAAGTAAACAGGCCACTTGTCAGGATGGAACACAAATTTTATTGCTTCTAGAACTTTATCGAACAATCTGCTGTACGAAATTCACAGGCACTAACAGCCAGTAACTTGCTTATAACAGTCCACTTAGTACAGAAGCCTTCACAGATACTGGATTTCATGCACAAAGTAAAACAATTTCACAGGCTAAAATTCAGTGAAAATTCAAAATGAAATCATAAACAGTCCCTCAGGATTCAGCAATGAAGAATTCAAACACAGCATTAAAAAACAAGCTTCTTGAAATAAGCAAAATATTGCTTCTATAAGCACCAGTCAATACAGATCCTTATGCTCTAGTACAGCGGTGCGCAAACCGGGGGTCGCGAGATAATTTTTGGGGGTCGCCAAATTCAAAGAGATTCAAATTTTTGAAAAACCTACAATTATTCATTTCAAAGAACTGAAATAATACAAGAGAAGAAACTGACAATTATTATTTTACGAGCATGATATTCGCGTTAGCTATCACAGGGCTTCAAAATCACGTTATCATGTATAGTGATCTGCAAATTGATCATGGATAGTGTTCATGCATAGTGATCTTCAAAATTATTTTCCATTAAAACAAAACATTGATCTTGATTGGATCCAGAGGATGACTTACGACTTGCAATTTCCAATACAGATCCGAACATAGAAATAATCATGAGCTCTTTGCAAGCACATATTTCACATTGACTTTTTATGATGACTTTTTATAAAGTTTTTTTTAAATATTTTTCATTAAAAAATATTTATATCCATATGCATAAATAAAGCATTGTTTACTAAAATTATGTGTTGATTCATTAACTGATTTTTATGATTTTACAACTTTTATAACATTTTTATGGTGGTTTATAAGTTTGGTGCTCTACTTTAAAAAGGCGTTATTTCAATCGATGACGTCACGACACTCTTTTAAAAACACCCTGTAAGAGCAACTCCCAGAAAGAATTTCAATGTAACTTCGTTTTCAATTAAAGAAAATGTCTACTGTCTATCCAGGGGTTGCGACAAAATTATACTCAAAATAGGGGGTCGCGACAAAATTTTACACAAATTAGGGGGTCGCAGATGAAAATAGTTTGCGCACCACTGCTCTAGTAGAACGAACACGTCTGCTTCTCACAGCAGTCAACAGCAGACTAACTGCTCTTGGGCAACGTGCTGCTCTTTTATAGCTTATGTTGAGAACCCGAGATGTTTCCAGAGGAAACCATCTCTGTTTGATCTAGATCCAACTTGAATTTTGATTGCATAATAGAAAAGTAATTGAGTAATATTAGGCTATATTGCATAATACTAATGCAGGAAAACAAACATTGCAGGCCCCATTGGCAAAATCGCACCAAATGTTTGAAATGCCGCCAAGCTTGGCGATATTTCACAAATTTGGCCCATATCGTCAAATTTCATACCAAAAATAAGTCCCCAAAAGTGGAGTACCTAAGCTCTAGCACTAATATTTCTCAAAATTTCCTGAAAACCCTATGTTAACCAATGGGGATGCACAAAACTCCATATCTCATGTTCTAGTTAACCAATTTTGATGCGACAAAATGCAAAATTAAATTAATTGATGTGCAAAATACGAATTTTGGAGTATTTTAACCTCGGGAAGAGCAGGTTACCCAAAAATTAGTAACAATACTAATATGTAATTTCTTTTTTCAGGTACTTGTTCAGTAGTAAATACAGTCCTCTTTCAAAATTAGCTGATTAAGTTTTTTGTAACTGTATAAGTTTTCTTAATGTAGGCAGCCACTGAATGTCCATCGTGAGAGGCATCGACACCAAAATATGAATTGCAAATAGTCGCATTTTTCAGTCTCATTGGTATAAAGAAATTTTGTAGATCAATATAATTTTTCATTCAGTGTTTATGGAATGCACCTAACACTTAATAGATATGATGAGAATAATACCGTAAGCAGGGGCAGGTCGCCAAGCCAGATACGTTGCCAAAGCTTGTGATAAGTAAACATACTTATCAGGATTGCCAATGGAGATGAGTTATTTAGAAATCCTTTTGCAGAATTGTGTTGTTATTTCATAATGTCATTAGAAATTATGTGATTGGTCAAATAAATTGACTGGGAATACAGTAAGTTTGAAGGAATTATGCGATTGGTTGAAAGAATGTTACTGAAAAAACACTCAAATTACTGGTGTTAAACGATAAAGTAAATAAAAAACTTTGTAAAAAACACACATAAGATGTTAAAGGTAAGAAGATACGTACGTTTCGGCGAAAAATTTTTTTGGCCTTCTTCAGTCCAAGCCCTTCGTCACAAGGAACACGGGAACTGCTGTGTTCCTTGTCCTTGTGACGATGGGCTTGGACTGAAGAAGGCCAAAACAATTTTTGGCCGAAACGTACATATCTTCTTACCTTTAACATCTTATGTGTGTTTTTTACTAAGTTTTTTATTTACTTTAACTGCATAGCCAAACTTGAAATGACACGTGTGTACAGGTTGAACATGCTTGTTTGTTGTGATTTCTTGGTGAAGTTAACAGTGTACAGTTATTTAATAGGTGGTATTTAAGAAGCGGAATATTTAACGTATCCTGGGTAGGGTTAAATTCTGCTTATTTGGGTGCTTTTTGATACATAAATGCCATTAAACAAGAAATTAAGTAGAAGATTTGAGTATGTGCTTTTGTTTATTTAAATATTTTTCAATAATTTACTGAATTGGTTTACGGTTGAGATTTAATATTATTGTTTTTTATTGTAGTGTTATCGTATGCTGGGTTATTTTAATTTTATGAGAATTACTGAATAATGATTTGTGTTCTGATTTTTAGTATTTTAAGAAAGATGGATAATTTTATTCGTTATATGGGTTTACTTACACGGATTTTCAGAAATCAGGTACAATACTTAGGTTTAATATAAATCAATATATAAGGATTTTTGAGTTGTTTGTGGTGAGGTTTGATTTTATTCTGTTTTCAGTAGTGTAAATTTTGTGTGTTTTGAAGATATTAAAACTGCATGAATCTCGGAGGGGGGGAGGGGGAGGTAGTTGGTTTATTTGAGTGTTTTTCTATTAATTTTAAACTATGGTTTTAACATTTTAAGAGAAGTTTTGCTGTATATTTTTCTGCAGAAACATATCTTAGTACTTTGGCTCTTTTGAAGGTTTTATTTATTTTTTAACGTACCCATAGCCCAGAGCTAGTGCTTTGCTTATGTTCATTTTCTTTGTAATTGCATTTAAATATGTCTACAAATGTTTTAATAAGGTGTTTAGATAAGTGTATTGTAGTTTTGGGTTTATATTTTCTTATATAACTACGTATGTTTGTTATGTTTGGTGAGAAAACAAAATCGCCAAGGTTAGATGTTGGCGACAAAAAAAAAGTCACCAACTAAACCTGCCCCCGCTTACGGTATTATTCCTGATATGATAATAAATAGCCTATCATGAATTGTTTGTAATTTTAAAGAATGTGAAGTAATAACAGTATTTTTGTTGTTACTTTGATATATAATTAAAAATAAAATGTTTCAATCTGCCTTTCTCATTTTAATGAAAATAGTACTTGAAAATAAATGAATAAACGAGATCTCACAAAATTCACCTAGCTTCTGCAACACCACTGCATGAAGCTCAGTACAGCTTTAGTATTGGTCCTTTTTGGCGCTCTTTTTTTTTTTTTTTTTTGGTGACTTTCTTGACGAGATAAATTTATAATCTGGTAACCCTTACGTTCCAGAGCTGAGAGCATAGTAACCCTAACCTAGGGAGAATTGACGAGCGTTCGATCCACGACGTTTTCCTCCCGCGAATCACTAGCATTTCTTCCTTGATTTTACTTTTGGTGCCCCGTTTTTTCAGCGTGCACGGTTTGAGTGTCTGATCCGCCATTACAATTTTTTTAAGCTCTAGTGCACGTGGGTGATAGCGGTTCGTTCCGGTTGAAGGTTTACAGGTATTTCCATTTTTGTTTTTGATTTTATTTTTGATTTGACATTTGATTTTTTATTTGATATAATGCCTTCCGGTATGAGTGTTTTTTTGAGAAACCAGGGATTGATGCAGGAAAAGGTATTTTGGACCTATTTAAATAATAGACATACCTTGTGGATGCACGGCATTTTTGTTACAGGTTTTTAAATTTTTGATTCGAGTTTTATTTGATATCATGCCTTCCGTTATGAGTGTAGTTTTGTGATACCAGGGATTGATGCGGGCAAGATATTTTGTACCTATTCCAATAATAGGCATACCTTGGGGATGAACAGCAATTTTTGTTACATATTTGTTTGCATGTTGTTTGTTGTATATTTGTTTGCATATTTTGTTTATGGATTTTTAGGCTGGATATATTGTTATTGTTGAATTTATACATTTTTTTTATGTCTCTGTCGCTTGATTTTAAGAGAAGCAGGGGGGGGGGGGGGGGCTACCCTCCCCACCCCACAATGAATATTTTTATCATTTTTGTGATCAAAATTTTGTGCCAATCATTGTGGATGTCTCTAAGCATTTTATAGTTTTTGACTAAATGTTTTTAATATCATTTTGTGGAGCGTCATGTGAAGTAGGGTCCACGTCCCACACTCCGGTAACTGCGTATTAGCGCAGGCAGATGGCTTCACCCTTTCATTGTTTCTGCTGTTGTTTGGTAAATTTGACTCAAAAAATCGCTTTCTAAATCTGATGTTTTGGGAGTGCGCAATGTTTTGGAGAGTCTAAATTTTTTAAAATGCACTATCATTATCGCTAAACTTTTAAGTTAAAAAAAATTAATTTCAATGATTATTTAAAAAAATTAATCTGTTTAGAAAGCCGATTTTTGCGCCACTGTTTATTTTCGGCAAAGCCGGGTTTGCATCGGGATTGCGTCAGAATCTCCGACAGGCAAACCCAGGTCTACCCTTGGCGACAAAATTTTGTCGCCAAATCAAAAAAATCGCCTAAAAGGACCTATACTAAAGCTGTTCCTGAAGCTCATATTCATAAGTCTTGTGCATCACATAATCAAGGTTTTAAATAACGGTTTTGATCATGAGGAGCAATTAAGAAAAGAACAAAGGTCAAATTTGGGGTACAGCTTTAGTATTGGTCCTTTGGCACACTTTATTTTTGGCACGATAAAGGATGCCAATATGGTAACCCCGCCATCGGATGCTCCAGAGCGGAGAGCATGGTAACCCTAACCTCGGGCGAGCAGTGGATTCATCTGTGATGTCACGGATGCGCTCGTTTTTCCTCCGGCGAATCGCGAACCGTTTGTTCCTTTCATGAACTTTTGGAGCCCCGTTTTTTTAAACGCACGTGGTTTCAGTTGCTGATCCACCTTACATTTTTTTTTCAGCTCGATTGCGTGTGGGTGCTAGCAGTCCAGTGTGCGGTTGAAGGTTTCCAGGTATTTCTAATAATAGGCATAACTTAGGCCAGGTGTAGCGAATAGAAACTTGGTTACGCCTTTATGTAGCAATGGCGATTTATTTCTGGAGTTTTTTTGAGGGAGGTAGGGATGCTTAGAAAGGAGATTAATTGTTTGAAGTGTGTGTGTGGTGTGTGGGGGGGGGGTTATGAAGGTTGGCCTAAAAAGAGGCTTTCAGATGGATTTATTTGGGATATGCCAGAAGGTGAACAATGGAAAGGTTCGTGGGGCTCAGAAGTCAATTAGGTAAGGGTCATGGTTTTAGCTTGAGTAAGCTAAGGCTTCAGGAGATATTCCCCTTGACTTTTGAGATAAGTGGTGGTTTTAATAAGGAAACGGGGGGAGGGGGGGGCTCATAAAAACATTTTTGTGTTAATTACTGTGGACGTTTCTAACCATTTTATAGTTTGTTGACGTGAACATTCTTAATGCATTTTTATGGATGTCACGTGAAGCAGGGTCCTCGTCCCACACTTGCGTCCGGTAAACTGCGTTCGAGCGCAGTGCAGATGGCTTTCACCTTCACCCTATTCATTGAGTATGTCGGCTGTTGTTTGATCAATAGTTTTGACTAAAGAAAAAATCACTTGTAAATTCCATGTTTTGCGCTTCCGCGCCCTGTTTTTCGGAGAGTAAATTTTTAAACTTAAACTGATTTCTAATGAATTAGATTAAAAAGTTTAATCTCTATTAGAAAGCCGCTTTTTTTTTGTGCTTTTACGACCATTGGTTTACTTTCGGCAAGGCCGGGTTGCATCGGTATTGGCGTCGAGAATCGCTCCGTGATCGAGCAAACTAGGCATCTACCCTTACGCGACAAATTTAAGTCGGCCACAATCAAAACATCGCCAAAAAGGGACCTACACTAAAAGCTGTTTTACAACTTTGGAAAAGTTGAACAAGTCGAGTTAATTATTCTCTCGTTGTAATCCTCTGACAAGAAAATCCTGTTTCTGAAATGCAATAATAAAATCAATAAAGGGAAAAGAAAAAAAGTTTCCCACAAAAACAAAATTACTGCTTACGGGATTTTTAAAAAGGAACAAAACGGGCACATTAAAAATAATCGGCACTAGCTTTAATATACAAACCCTTTGGTAAAAAACTTGGGAAATTTCCCAACTTCGGGGCGAAGATTTTTTTGTTTTTGGGAGCAGCTGTGTGCAATCTTTTAAGTTTTTTCCATTTTATTTTACCTTTTTCCACGCTTTGTTTTTTTTATCGCTTTTGACGAATATAAGCCCTTCTTTTTATAAAAATCCATGGTAGACAAGCCCAAACAAATTTTTTTTAGAACTACTTGCCTATCTGCATGCTACGTTTGGATAAAATAAAAAAGGGGGAAACGGTTTTTTGGGGGCAGATGGAACCCCAAAATTTACAAAAATTAACTATTTTCCAGTTGTATAGGGGAAAACAAGCGCACCGCGGGAAGAAATGAGGTTTATGGGTGTGACGTCATTTTTCCCAAACCCAAAAACTTTACCTTTTGGGCTGTGTTGAGGAGTATTCCTGTAATCTAAATTGGGCTGAAGTGAAAATTTTTTCCTTCGAAAACGTGGCTGAAATACCTCAAACTCAATAATTTTTTAATCAAGTTTAATCCTAATCTAGGGTTTAATGGGGCCGTCGCTATTAGAAACCCGGGGGCCCGCTGGTTCAGCCAGCACAAAAAATTGATTTACATTAAGGCCTGTTTTCGCGATTAGCACTGTTCTATTTTTAATTATTATAATTTTTAAAAATTTTATATATTTTTTAATATTTTAAAACATTTTTTTTTGTAGTTTTGTCGTACTAAAGAATTTTAGAGGTAGAAAACATTTTGTGAAGATTGGGGCCAATTTTTTTTTATGGTAATTTATCAAAAAAATTCGAACATTTTGCCCCTGAATGTAAAGGAATTTAAACTTGTAAAATTTTTTTTTTAAAGAAGCCCTGAAAATAGGTAGTAAATAAAATTTTAGTAATTAATATTCATGTGCGGGTTTTTTAAAACCCATTTTAAAGTAAAATTCGAAACAAACTTGAGTATTTTATTATACAGTAAATAAGCTGTCTTTGAAATATTTTATTAGCCCGATGTTGTTTTTTTTAAAATTTTTCCCAGTGGGGAAAATGTTTTTTTATCAGTTAAAAAGTGCTTTGATTTGTATGATTTAGACATGTGTACCCCAACTTTCAGTGAAAGAAATACAGAAAATTTTAAAAAATTTTTAAAATTTTTGTTATGAAATACGTAGAAATTTTCAAATGAAATTAATATTTTTTTACAAGAGGCTTTTATTTTAAAATTCCAAATTTCGTTTGGGAGATACCCGACAAAAAAAAAACTTTTATATAATATTTTGGGAAATTTTGGCTATAATAAAGAATAATTAAATAAGAAAGCTTTTATTTTTTGGGTTTTTTCTACGGGTTTTTAAAGGCAGTTTTTAAAAAGAGGACCTAAATTTTTTCGAGCCCCTTGACCCTGTTTGGTTTATCTCATTTTGGGTATTCAAAGTGCTAAAACGTATTGTTTTTTTTTGTTTTTTAATATATTTTCATAATAAATTGCATGAGAAATTTAAATGTAAAAAAATTTTTAAATTTTTTGATAAAATTTTTGGGAATTTCAGATTGTTTCATTCTTTTTTCCGTTCGATTGTACTTCACCTCTGCGCAAAAATAATATATAATTTGTAATTTTTTTTTTTTACATTTCCCAAAAAGAGCATTTTTTCCGATATCTTCACCCCATTGTCTTTTGTCATAATAAAATCAAATTTGTTTTTTAAATTTTTTCCCTACAACCAAAAGGGTAACCCCCCACATTTTTTTTTTCGGTGATTCATCACATCAGTGCGTTTCCCCAGTAGTAAAATAAACTCGTTTCTTGGGACATGTCTCTTCTCTAACGTACAAGTTTTTGTACTAATGTGTACCTGAACTTGCACTGCTGTCGATTTGCATTTAAGCGACGGGTTTTAGAATGGGGGTTTTTAAATTTTACTTTATTTCCCGGGTTAAAAATACAAAAATTTTTTCCCGGACTGGAACGGGGACCGCATTTTATAGAGGGTTCTGTGGTTTCCCTAGAGGTTTTTTTTAACTTTAACTAGAAAAGGGGTAAAAAATGGGTCCCTTTAAAAAAAAATGTGTCGTTGCAGTAGGGGGTCACTAAATAGAATGGTCGCTCATAAAAAATTTTCACTGTATCAAAAAATTAAAGGACAAAACATTGTCCCCAAGCACCATTTAGTAATCGCTTAAAAAAAAAGATATTAGAATATTCGGGGTATTTCCTCTATTTTTTTCAAAAATTTTTAATATTTTTTCGGGAAAAAAAAAAAATGGAATTAAAAAAAAAATTAAAAAACCCTTTTTAAATATCGGGAATGGAAAAAATTTTCAAAAATTAAGCTGACATGAAATTTTTTGGCCGTGCAAAGGGTTTACGGGGATTTTTTAAAATCCTTTTGATTTTCTTTCAT
Organism: Cheiracanthium punctorium; assembly: GCA_038373885.1. NCBI lineage: Eukaryota > Metazoa > Arthropoda > Arachnida > Araneae > Cheiracanthiidae > Cheiracanthium > Cheiracanthium punctorium. Next base: position 30,614 of record JAWZYV010018008.1, read on the forward strand.
TTTCCCCTTAAAAAGTTCGTACTACTTTTTTATGGGAAAACTTTTTATTGAGTAATTTTTTTCTAAATGTTTTTTCGTTAAGTTAATTTACATTATTTTTAATTTAAATTTCCAAAAAGGACTGCAGTACCCCAATTTTGTACTTCTAACTATAGTAAACTTTCCCAAATATCCACGCTTAAAAAAAGATTAAAATTTAAATTTTGGGTAGTAGTACTTAAATGATGTATATGCAATTGTAAATATCAAATATCTTCATTTCATTCCAGCACCTCGTCATAAAAATTCTTTTAATATTTTAAAATTTGGCCCCAAAATTTAAATGAACGCAAATTTAATAACTGTTATTTAAATTTTTTTTAAAAATTTTTTTTTTGGGTTTTGTAACTGTTTTTGAAATGTGAAACTTAAATATTCAGTATAAAAAAATTTTCAAAAAAAATACTGTAAAATAAACTGTTTATCTTTTAAAGAAAAATTTTTCCCTTTAAATGTATAAAAAAAATCACTTAATTTTTTTAAGGGTATTTTTAAAAATCAAGCCAAAAAAAATAAAATCATGAGAGAAAGAAACTGCTTTTTTTTTTCCTTAAAATTTAACACATCTACTTGCTTTAATGTCCAAAATGTACCCATAGAAAAAGAAACTGAAAAAATTATTACAAAATTTAAAGGGGCATAAACTACATTAAATAAAGTTCAAAGCCTTGAAACTTAAAAAATCTTGATGTATATGGGGAAAAGCACCCTCCCCGTGGGGCCTCTTTGGTTTAACTCTTCGAAAATCCACCGCGGGGCCCGTTACAAAAAGCGAAGGCCCCGGGTTTAATATGTCGGGCATTTTTTAAAAAGGGGAAATCTTTTGGAAGATATCTTTTTGCAGCCCATTTTACAGGTTAAAGAGAGTTTTTAAAAACATTCGTAGGCAACCCCAATACAGAGGCAAAATTATTATTTTTTTTTGATTTTGCGCTTTTTTACCAGGATCCAGCACAAAAAACCCCTTTTTGGAAAATATTTTGTTTGTTTTTTTTTCCACCGCACGTGACTTTTAAAAGCCTCGCCCCAAGGGAAGCGATATCCCCCAAAATTCCATTAGAAATGGGTTCATGGGAAAAGGACTTAAAACTTTTTTAGAAAGTTTTTGCAGGGCTTTTTAAATCGTTTTGGTCTTTTTCTCGTTTTTTTTTCCTTTTTGAAATTTGAATTTAAAACAATTATTACAAATGTAAAAAAGTAAAACATTGGCGCAACAGCCCCTCTGGGGGGCCAAGGGTCTGCGCTTTTTTAAAATTTGTTAAGGCCCTTTTTAAAATGTTATAACTTTGGGTAGATATTTGTGTGACCTCCTAACGGGGGCTGTAAATGCCCGGGACGTTAAAAAGTCCTTTTGGAAAGGGAGCAATTTTACGAATTTTCGGGGCAACCCCCCTGTTTTTGGTGCTTGGAAAAAGGGTTTTTGGGGTTCGGGGGTTTGCCTTTGGTTTTTGAAATTTTTCTTTTTGTTGTATCCGGGGGGCGCAGCTGGTGCCCGGGGATGCGGAGGGTTTTTGGGTTTTTCCCCTTCAATTGTATCGGGGTTTTTTGGGGGGTCTCCGGGGAATGGGTTTTTTTCCTTAAAGGGTTTTTGGTGGCTTCGCTTTCGGGGTTTCTTTTGGGGGCCGGGTTTTTGGGGATGTTTTTTTTCCGGGGGTTTTGCCGGCTTTTGGGGACATTTTGGGGCTTTTTGGCACGATTTTTTTCTGTGGGGGTTGTAGGTTTTCTTTTGCTTTCATTGGAAAAACCCGATAACCTAACATTTCTCTTCTAATGACCCTAATCAAAAAATTTCCCCCTTTAAAAGGGAATTCTGAGAAATTTAAAATTTTCCTTTAAACTTCTTGGATCTTCGCGTCGAAAAAATAAAAAGCTGCTAGAGGCCCCCCGTTTTAGAGTGTGAGTTGATCTTTCCGGGCGAGAGTAAAACCGGGTTTTCCCAAGCTTTTTTTTTAAGTGTTTTGGAAATAAATTCTTTATTGCTAAGTCTTGTGGGGCTGTTAAATGTTATCTGCCTCGAATATTTCTTATCCACTGAATTTTGAACCTGTGGAAGTGTTGTTTATTTGTGTAAGAATTACAGCAGTATTTGAGAGCTGTCGAAATCTAATAACGGACTGTTTAAAATGCACAATGCTTGTGCTTGTGAATTTCGTAGCAGCTGATTGTGGTGCATGTCTAGAAGCAATAAAGTTGTGTTACCATCCTGACAAGTGGACTCTTTACTAACGACTTTCTACAAAACCACCAGGACTTTAGAACGACGGAACCCAAGGAACACAAGCAGAGGTTTCTGTGACAACAATACAAAACAAGCTATTAATGAACTGTTTAAATGTGGTAAATAAAATAACGTTTAGTTAATATCACGCAACTGAAACACCTACTTTAATGAAAAAAAAATTCAGTAAGTACATAGTTGTCAATAGCTGCCGCTTGCATTTATACTTATGTGTAAAAAGGTGTAACCGAAAAAACCATTTTTTCAAAAGTCGTTTGTCCTAAGTGCTATTTTTTGGCCAAATTAGCTCAATAAGAAGTGTAACCAAATGGTGCAACTTTGATCGGTTTAATTATCATCAGTGTTGCGGCTTTTGACTTAAAGTTTGAAAAAAAGGCAACTTTTGGAAAAAACAATTTTAAGTATAAATTTTTTTCGTAAAATTGCTTGTCCCTGGAGATAAAGGTTCCCTAAATTGACTGCAATGATATAAGAGAAAAAAAAAATATTCTTTCGCTCACTCGATCGATCAAAATGTTCAATTGCCCTCGTTGAGCTTAAAAATTGGAAAAAAAGGGGGAATTTCGCCCTGGCACGTCTGTAGAGACATTTCATTTTCTGTTAATACAACATATTATGTATGTACAGTTAATTCTGCAATAACGTTAAATAACACAAGACGTATGTTTTGCAGCTCTTTGTCCTAGTGTTTTGTGAAAAAATAATTTATTTTATTTTATTTTTTAAAGACCCAGGAACTCACCTTCATGGATCCAGATCGAGATCGAGTTTTTGCTCTTCAATGGAAAATAATTTTTGAAGATCACTAGGCATGATCAATTTGCAGATGCACTATACATGATAACGTGGTTTGAAGCCCCGTTGATAGCTGCGAAGATCGCGCTCGTAAAATATAGGAAGGAAGCAGTGTTCCATCTCTGTATTATTATTCAGTTCTGTTGAAATGAATAATATGCAGGTTTTCATAAATTTGAATCTCTTTGAATTTGGCGACCCCCAAAAATTAACTCGCGACCCCCCGATTTGTGCGCACCGCTGGTATACACCCTCCAAAAAAAGTATTAGAGTAAAAATTTCCTACGTTGGTTTTGTGAGTATTTGAAAAATTATTTATGATTGAAGTATGAATTAGCTAGGCTGCTATGTATAAAATATTGACTGTTCCATGTTTCTGTCACGTATTTACCATTTTTTCAAAAAAACTGCAATTATTAACGTCAAACTCAAGCACGATCGACGCAGCGGTGGTGCCGGCAGAGCGAGCGCGAGCAATACTTTTTTGGAGGGTGTACATGGTAATAAGTTTTGCCTCGAATAAGTCCTCGAAAATATTTTCTAGTGTCCTCAAGTTTTCCTTGGATTCGAGACAATGCTTGTTTGTCCCCAAAATACTGTTTAGAAATATGTCGTCGTCCTTAGTTAGCTACAACGACAACCATGCTCCTCCTTCAAAAGATACGATAACAGTTATCGTTCTGTTTTCTGAATATCAATTTCCATCTTGTCTTCCGTCAAAATAAGTCCTTTCACCTTACGGACCTGAGTTCCTGATGCAGCCTCCTTTACACGTTTCGCCTAACTTCTTTTTCTCTCTAACAACTTTATTTGGGTCAATCAATTTCTCTTGGTTATCACTGTAACAAGACTACGTCTTCTAAAAGAGATGAAGCTAAAGAGCTGCTTTCCGATTAGAATATGAGTCCTGTAAACTGCACTGGCAAAGATAGCCAGCTAATTTTTTTCTTTCAATTTTCATAGTTTTTCAGAAGGATTTGAACTATTTGTCCTGAATCAGAATCCCCTATCTCGAGTTTCACACTTTCCACTTTCATATTTAAAAGCACTTCAGATTGAAGAAATGTGAAACAGACTTCTATTACATTCAATATGCATCTCTCTTAGCGTTACATGAATCTGGGTTTCTCCTCAGACGTTTAGTCTCCATTACGTCTATAGCTTCCAATAAACATTCTTCTTCCGTTAACAGATTTAACAGCTCCCGATTCTGTATTCTAACGTGAGGGGCTGTTTTTTCATCCGATGAGATACTTTTATAAGAACGCCCGGTGACGCAGTTTTTTAAGATATGGGTGCTATGCATTTATAAACTTAATTCTAGTAATATAGAAATCAATAGTTGATATTATATTATAATTTATTATTTATTATTATTACTAACCATAATTTACGTCATTCAGACATGATGCAACAGCAAAATTTCAGTCCAAGAGTAAAAGACGTTTTTTCTTTTAATTTTTACAAGATAATTTCCCCCTTTTTTTTTCTCAAACTTTTAAGCTCATTTCCGCAACTGAACAGATTGATCGATCGAACTGAAATTTTTCCACTTTATTATTGAGTCGCATTAAGGCAAACATTTATTCCCAGGAACAAGAAAATTTCGAAAAAATTAGATTTTAAATTTTGTTCCAAAAAGTTGCTTTTTTTTCATTCATTTTTTTTTTCAAAGTCAAAAGCGCACCTGAAGATATTAACCGATCGAGTTGAAATTTGGAGGTACACTTCTTAATTGAGCCAATTTGGCACAAAAAATATCACGTTTAGACAAAACGAATTTCGAAAAAAATGGTTTTTTAGATACAGTACACCTAAATTGTAGAGCAGTACAGAGCGGAGTTGTACTAGACGAATGCAACAATTTTCTAGCTTATTATGTTACAAATGAGTCAGTCTTAGTCCCGTCAGTATGTTATAAACATACAGTTTGTGTTTAAGAATATTGAGATTCACTAAAAATAACAAGATGTCTGTTTATAATTGATGAACCCAGCTAGATGGCAGCAGCTATTAATGGGAATTTTAGAATTAAAACAAATAAGTTGATTTGTATCCTCTTGAATAAACGTATTTTGAGATTTTAATGGTATGGGGTTGTTTGAAAATGTTCACAAGTCCTTCAGAATATGGTCTTATCTTTGAACATGTTTTGAACATATTAACCCTAATAAACAATTTATTATCAGTAGCTAGCTTCGTTAGTGGAAAGACAAATACAACAAAAATCAGAGGCGGGGATTTAGGCCAGGGCGATGTGGGCGACCAGGGGCGGATCCAGAAATTACTCAAGGAGGGGGCGATTTTGTACCTGAAACAGGGGGTAGAATGCGCAACAATCAATTTTATAATTAATTTAATGTAATCATTAAAACGTAATTAATGTAAATAAATATATTATATGATAAAATTTGCTATATAGAAGCGATGATTAAAAAGGACTAGGGAGAAGTACCCCGCATACCCCCTCCTAGAAAAAGGCTACATAATTTTTCATTATGACTTTCAAAATATATTTTTTAACATGATTAATAACAGAATTTGGACTTCGGCCCAGGAGGGTCGATTCGCCCCCAGCCGCCCTCACGCACTTGGATCCGCGCCTGTTGGGCCATCTGCCCACGGCCTCGCTGCTTCCAATGGCCTCGTAATCACCATAGTTTTACGAGGTTTTCATCAAAGGGATCATGGCATGGTCCTCGAATCTAAAATATTTTTACCTAGGGAGTAAAAAAAGCAGTCATTTTGAAATACGATTTTCACCATTTGTAATATGCGAATGTTTCCATAGCACATTTTAAAAGTGAAAAATCATGTAGGTTGCCCATCTTTTCGAGGACATAATTTCTGGTTACGGTCGTAATATCGTCGAACATAAATATATTTAAAGGGTGCAGTTCGAAGAAACAAAACCAGACATCAACGGTCGTAATATGCAAATTAGAAAAAAACTTAGGACATAAAAAAAATTCAGAATGAGATCCATCTTAAGCTGCATTAGTACCACTTGTAAATGGAAAAACATGGAGCCATTTTTTGAAACACTTAGAAGAAAAAATTCTTAAAGCTTGGAGAATTGTACAACAAAAGTTTTTCGAAAAGTGCACATTTGCATATTGTACGATTTTTAGTATTACTTTACGTTTAGCAATCGCAATCTGACATTCAAGGAAAAAAAAAAGGTAACATGATCACTCTAGTCATTATTGTTTTTACCAGCGAACCATAGTAGTAAATAGTAATGGCATCAGAGCAGAAACTAATTCAAAATATGCACGCTACAGCGAGAGCCCGATTATGACCAAGTGGGCCCCGGCATTGAAGGTATTTGCGGGGGCCCATCAATGAAATTTGTGTTACTCTACATATAAATTTGTGATATAAAACAAATATCTTCAGAACAACATTTGATATTGGGGCACCTGTTCGACCTTGGGCCCTTGGGCAAAGTTTCCGATTTGCCCATGGCGATAATCAAGGCTCTTGCGCTAGCAGGCAAGTTTTGCTATAGTATTAAAGAGTTTATGGAGGAGTTAAAACGAGAAAAATATCTCTCGAAGACGTACAAGAGTGAGTTCGGTAGTAAGCTTATCCGTTTCGAGGGGCGCGGAGGAAAGGGGGGATCCCCCCAGGCATTTTAAACCTTATTTATTACTAGAGGTTAATATATAAATGTCCTTAAAATAGTCTGTTTTTTAATAGTTGCTTTTTACATCTTCGGAAGGAACCTACCCCCCCCCCCTGTCCTCCTTAATAGCGTCACGGTAGTTTAGTATATAAGAGATCCCTAATCAGTTCCACTTTATTTTCGATTTTGGGTTAACCTGTGTTTAATATGAAGACTTAGATGAAAAGAGGACATGAAAGTTTTCCTAACTGATACTTTAAAGTAAGAGAATAATATTTTCTAGAGAGATAAATAAAGCAACGTTAATAAAATAATGATTGATTCATGCGGCTTTCTTACTTTTTAACTGCATTTACTATTCTATTGTTATTAATATAATACTGCTATGAACAAAGATTTCCTTGCAAAAAGGAAGACAAAACACATTCATCAGAAGCACTGTGATGTATCCTTTACTCTATTGTTTACGCCTGGCTTGTATGAAAAAAGGTCCAACCTCCCTTAAAAAGACCTCCAGCCTCCCTTTTTTCTTGCATTTATTTGCTTTACCAAAAATTTATTTTGATGATTATACAATCTGACCACTTAAAAGACAGAGGAAATGAAGAACCCGGAAAAAAAAAAGAGAAAAAAAACATTTGACACACAATCTCATTATTTAATAATATTACAAGTTAAGTAAGTGAGAGACATTAAAAAAAGAATAAAATACTGAGTGTTGAAAAATGACTATCATACCGAAATTAAAGTGAAGAGCAAATAATGGGAAAGTTCAATAACTCGAAGTGGCAAAAAACCAACCTATTTTCAAGTATGTTTAAAGCAGTGTCATTCTTTATTGCTTCATTTAGGGTGTTAGCAAGAAACTCATCGAATAATGTCGCTGTGCGCCGATCAAGAAGATTCGCGAGTGAAGAGGAAATATTATATCTCCTTTATATGTTTAAAAATTTCATGTTAAAAAATAAAGACTTCACTAATGATTTTTAAATTTCATTTCCCAAGCTGAAGTATATGGCTGCATATGCTGTGTGATTTCGAACTCTTATTCTCTCCGAACATGTAAGTTAGGTAGTAGAACCGAACGAAGATGGTTCATGACTCACACAGGAATGTGGGCACAGGCGTAGCCAGGATTGTTTTTCGGGAGGGTGCACCGAGAGTTTTGGTCCCAACTAATTAATAATTTAAATTATTAATTGTCGAAAAAAGGAATATTGTACTTATTAATTAAACCTTTGTAAATTTAATAAAATTTATAATTATTAATTATTAAATTAAAAATAATATTAAGTACTAATGATTACAAAAATAAGATTGCGCTAATGGGGGTTTGAGATCTAATTATAAGATTCCTTACTTTAGATCAATTTCACAAAAATATCCTTAAAATATATTTTTAAAGATTCTATTCAGTATTAATTTCCCGAGTTAATTAATAATTCTTCAGTATAGAATATCTCTGTAGATAGAATGCTTTTATGTACCGGTTTCACTGGCGATTAGCTCAACCAGATAAGATTTATTTATTTAATCCAGGCCCGTATCTACTACTACAATAAGTTCTTATTCTACGAATAAATATATCATAAGAAGATACTGAAAAAAAAACTAAATAAATGTGATTTTATAAATCTCAATAAACGTCCATAGTAAAAAATATTTCTATGTAAAATTTTCTGTTATAAACAAGAAATATAATCAGCTGTCCCGGATTTTCAATCAGTCTCATGTTGCAGCTGCCATATAACTAATACATACAGATTGATTCAAAATTAGTGTGACCAATTTTAAAAGCGTATAATGATTTTATGTAAATTTTAATTTGACCACCTGTTTTAATTTTAAAATTAAACTTTTAAATTACCATCGAACTACATTTTATTAGTGGAGTAAATAATTTGGCTCCGAAATAGAATCCTCAACCCGAAAACGAAATTTTAAGCTTTTGTAGGAAGTTGCTCAAATTCTGTTATAAAATAAGCAATTTAATAAATTCAGACAAGGCATATTTTCTAATGTATAACTAATAGTATAACTATTAGTATACATAGAAAAATGCATTTAGTAACAATAGTTAAAATATAACTATCTAAACTTTGAAAAGAAATAAAATATGGCTGGCAATCAAAAGCTTCTAGGGGAAGAAGGTGGACGAGAAGAAGTCCTTGGTGAAAAAAGAGTGAAGCTGAAAATACTTATCGTTGTAGAGAAATCCTCTTCCTCAAAGAACGTTTAGAAAAGAAACTAACAGGTATCCCAATCGACATATTAGTCCGTCAAAACAAAGAAATTGCCACAAAATAAAGACCCCTATAAAAATTGAAGAGAAACTATTTTTGTCATCAAATTATCTGCGAACAACTGTAGAAAAACCAAGAAAAAACGTTCTTGCCTCTTGTATTATAATGTTCCGCAAAGATAGATACAAAACATGGATAACGTTCTGATGAAGCGTTTGTTGGCGTCTGTTAATTCGCCACTGGCTAAAAGGAGGTTCAATAAATTCACACGAACAGTCGTCAGGCAAAGCCCGCAGCCTGTTTTTGCAGAGGGCAAGTTGGGCGATAGGTACTGTGCTATGAGGTGGGGAATGTACCTCTCAGGCTTAATAAAACCATATTTTTGTAGAACCAAAGGTTAAAATTGATGCTAAATACTATCAAATAAAGTTCTGGAGCACAATAGATCAAGGAAAGAGTGAGAAGGCGTCCCCCAAGAAAACTTTGTTTACTACCCAAGATTCTGCAACCAAGTCATACGAAGGTCAACTGTCACATGGGCTGAAAAGATTAAAAAAAATTAACCTTAATTTCTCCTGAAAAAATGCCACTATCATCCCTTTGACTGTGCTAATTGCTTATTATTGTTTTATGGGATACTTAAAAGAACAATAAATAAAACGTAAGGTACGAAACACTTTAAGGGCCTTTTAACAAAGGCAAACAAAGAAGAAGTTAGAAATAATACCTACCAAAAAGGTCTAAAAAAGCATCTGTTTTGTCTTGAACTAAACGTTCAACCTTAAAGTGAACTGATGCTAAAGGAAACCGACATAGAAAATTTCCTTGTACATCATTAATTCAAAAAATTTTTTATGATGCCTGAAATGGTCAGTTATTTTTAATCAACCTGTATTTTATAATAAAGTCCCCCAAAACACAAACCTTTCATTTTTTTAAAATTTAAACACCACAAACAGCGACGCAAATTTCAAAAAATAAAGCTTTAATTATATTTGCCAGGCTGTACTAACTCAGTTTTTATTGCAATTAAAAATCAAAATTTTAAAGTTTTTGCAAACACATAATTAAAACCTAAAAATCTTATGATAATTTTTTTTTTTTTTTTTATTTTTTCAAAATGTTGTTTTAATAAAGTTGCTCCAAATTTAAGAATTCTAAATAATTAGCAAATTTTAAAATAAGAAAATATAGTTGAAAAAAAATTCCAAAAACTCGGGTTTCGGGAACAAATTTTATCCAGTTTAAAAATCCCCACAAAATTTCAAATACAATATTAAAATAACAAAATATGACTTAAGGGAATCTTCAAAAACTTTCCCTTCTGTAAAGGTTGCCACGGGATTAAATATTATACGATACAATGCGGGACAATAACCAAAAGGGGTTATTTCAATTAAAAAAAATGTTATCATCAAAAAAAAAGAGATCTAGGAATATATGTAATTGTGTTACAAATAAATCAGAACTTTTAAAAGGCTTTTCTTGTAATAGCGCTGCGAAAACCGTAAAAATAAGAAGTGCTTATACATAAAAAATAGGGTTTAGCAAAAATTTGCTACGAATATGTAAACTAATATATACGTTTGTTATCTAAAAAACCCTTTTGGCTCCTCCAGAGTTAACCTTAACTTAATTTTAATTTCTTCCCCTCTGGTCTCGGAAAGGAAAAAACCCTATTTTTTAATTATTGTTTAAACACGGGGTTTACTTTTTGGTTTCTGCAATTTAACTACGGGGCCCCGCGGCCCCCTTAATGGTCGGCCATAAGCGTCTCTTATTCGCAACTGGAATTATTGAAATTGGAAATAACCCAGACATCCACTTGAAAAAAAAAAAAAAAATCCCGAAAACTCTGCTCCTTTGGAATAAGGTTGATCACAAGATTAAATTTTTTCTGCACATTGCTAACAAAGTACTATTGAAATAACACAGACGTCCACTAGAAGAAAATCTTCGAAAATCTGGTTTTTGGAATAAAGTTGGTTTCAAAATATATAGAATTTTCTACTTAAGCAGTCTTAAAAAGTATAATTAATTGCAAATTTTCGACTTGAATAAGTGTTTTGAAGTTGTACTTAAAATAAAATTTATCATTAACAATCTTAAGATTTAAGAAACATCTTACATAAAATATTGGGGAAAGATTTAAATGGAAAAAATACGCCAGGAATTTGATGTCTTAATATAAAAAAAAAAGAAAAAAAAAAAACCAGACGCCACCAAACACTTTCCAGAACGGATAAGTTTCTTAAAATTATTTGAGGGGGAGGGGTTGCACTCATCGGCTAGTTGGTGAGCCATAAGTCAGGGGGTGGGCACTAGAGATGAGATGGACTCAGCCCGACCCAAACCAGGCTCCGGGTTTGTGAGAATTTCCTCTTCTATTGAACGTATTCTTGTAAACAGATTTTAAAAGATGATGATTCATGGGAGAAATAAAACCTAATTAATATTATTTGATCAACTTTAATATAACGAATTAGGTAGTGCATTAATAGTTTGCTGTTTATATTTTGTCTTTAATTTTGCACAAAACGGCAAAATTTATGATATTCTACCAATGAAGTCATTGACTTTTATTATACCTATTAGCTGAAATTTTCGGGCCTCGCGGCTTTCGACACCCTGCATAAGTACGAAGTTATTAAACGTACAATTATTAAAAAACAAAAATGAAAATAGGTTCTATTTAATTGTTTTAACTTAGAAGAAAAATATAATTTAACAGCAAGTTACATTTTAATGAACAACTAATGTATTATTTTTAGAATCAGAAAATAAAGGTATTAAGCCCATCCAATTTTTACAGATTTAATTTCAAAGCAAAACTGCTGTCCTCATTGGTTTGCGTTTATTAAATGACAAAGGAAAGCACTTAAGAATATTTAAATTTTTTTTTAAACTGTGAGTACAGTAGAATCTCGCTACAAAACGATATCCTCAATATAACGATAATTGTTCTCTATTACGATTATTTTTTCATAGTCCTCGCCTGAATTGCCTTTAGATTAATGTAAATCAGTTCTCTGTATTACGATACCCTTTAAAACGATAATTTCTCTCTAAAAAGATGGTAATAATTATCCCTTACATCACAATAATTCTCTCTACTACAATATAATTTTTTTCTACGATGCATTAGAAGCCCAACTCATGCACAGACATTGAAAGCTACACAAAGAAAGTCGATGTAAAATGTTGGTTGGAACGGGTTTGGACCACGTCCTCTGCCAAAGAACGTCTTCTAAGTTTCGTTTTGCTGATGTAACTCTATGGTAATGAGAAAGTGCATTTCTCGTAAGGTGGAAGGGCAGTCGGATGACACATATTTGATTCCTATCCCCCTATTTAAAAAATGGTCAAGGATTCCTTTCACCGGAACTGATATAGAAAACGATACGTTCTTTTGTCTGAACTTGAGTAAGAATTTAACCTCCCATAAATCCTATCGAGGTCGATTATTACACGAGGATATTTTAAATAATTTATGAGTTTTGTTTACTTTGAAGTTTGTTTAGTGAAAATCGAAAGCAAATGGCTAAAAGAAAACAAATATCTATCGAAGTGAAATTCAACATCATAAAAGATTTTGATAAAGGCATGAAGCAAAATAAATAAGGATAAATTAATGGGTTTGTATTTTCAATTAATATCTAATGCATTTTAAAAAACGCTTTTGCGGCATTCAGGTATTATTTATTTAGACATTATATATTTGTTATTCAAATATGCTGTAAATATTTATAAGCTATATCTCCGCTAGAATCCCTGGCGAGGCGGCAAGGGTAACTAAAATTTGTGAGTGAAAATTACCGAAAATTGTAAACATGTTTTTCTCCTTTTATTTATTATATATTACTTGTGAGGGCGTGCTGAATGAAAACAGAACACCTTCTGGTGATACCGCAGGGTATGGGATATATGAAGAAAAAAATCAAAAATCTTTTCGTTCCAATATCGATTCTCTCTATAACGACAATTCTCTTTACAACGATATATTATTTTGACCCCCAAAATATCGTTATAGAGGGATTTCACTGTAGTAAAAATATTAAGAAGAAAACATTACTGCAAGTAATTTTTCTTTAAAAAATACAGACTTAGTGGACTGTTGATAGACCTTATTTAGTCGTGAGCCGGGTATCCGAAAGAGAAGTCGGATATCCGGTGATTGTGATTCGGATATCCGATGATATTTCGGATATTGATAAATCAGCCGGATATCAAGCGCATCCCTAGATATTTCAAATATTCATTTATTCTTTACCAGAGCATAGAAAATAGTATTTATAAAACTTTAGAACAGAAAAACAAATTACAGATTTAACCTCTTGTATGTTGAAAGGGGTGGTATAAAGGAAACATTTCTTAAATTACATATTAATGAAAATATGATAATACAAATTTTTCAACATACTTAAGAAGATATTATGTCGCATGTATTATGTCATCGTTTATATTATCATTTAAAAACACACAATGAAATATTGAGTATTTACTTTAGTTTCTTTTCCTGATGTGCTTTCTGGAGTTTTCTGGAAATATCTGTTCATCTGTGGCTTTTTCCACTTCCTGTAGATTTGAGTCTTCATTGTTAGCAGGCAAACTATGTATAATTTTTGGAATTTAATTAAAAATTTCTCCTACTCAACAGGCACTTTCTTGAGGCCATAATCTTTATTCAAACCCACCAACTGGACAGAACAGCACACTATTAAAAAGCACGAGTGTCTGGACCTTGGGAATGGTGGGGAAAGGGCCAGCTTGTGACCCTCCTTGAAATTTTATCCTTAGTAGAAAGAATTATTTTTGTATACACCATAGTTTAAAAATACCACAGGTGGCCATGAAAGCTGATAACACTTGGGGATACTTATGTACAACGGGACGAGTACAACGGAAACGAGCTGAGGTTATAGGGAGAGGGAAAATTTAGTATCCCGGGAGTAGGATTTTGCCCAGATGTATATTTTTCTGGTGTGTAGGCGTGTCGAAAGTCACCTCGGGTTAGTGATTAAAGACACTTTTTAACCTTTTTATTGACTTGTTTTTTCTTCGTTCTCAATGTGAAAGGATCTAGAAAACGTTTATCAGAAAGATTAGACAAATATCACACAACAAGGATTCTGAGACGATCCATTTTTACAAATTTCAATATATATATATATAACAACTGAAAAAATTTCGGGGGGGGCACGGGCCCGGTGGCCCCCCCCCTGGCTACGCCAGTGAATGTGGGTCGGAAAAGTCGTTTCACGTACTTGTAAATATTCACTTTGCAATAATAGTAAACTTTCCAATCATGGTTCATCAAAACCTAATGGATCTTCCGCGGAAAAAAACATGACTAAAATTGATTAATAACAGGCTTGAATTACAATCACTTTTTACATATTGATTACAGGATTTATTATTGAACTGATTATTAATTTTGCTATTAACAGGTAAATGAAAGGCCGTTTCCGACCTCACATTCCTGCTCGTGTTGTATTTAGAATATATCAATTTCTTTTTAGTGAATAGATTGTCACTTTTCAAAATCAAATAATAAGTCAACACAACTTTTTATTAGTGCTTTTTTTATTTAATATAACAAAAAAGAGTTAGAAATAGCTTTTCAAACCCAAAATTCCCTCTCTATAATTTGCTATTTAAAATAGTAAGGTGAGGTGGCCTTGCAAAACTGGCCTTGCCCACTGCTAATTTTTGTCTTACCCCGCCACTAACTAAAATAAACACTTTGTGCTGAAACCTGTACAGACGAATGAAATTCCGACATGAATATTAAAAATTATTTTTTTCCCCTGAAAAATGTGAACAAAAATAATACAGTAAAACTCGGTATAACGGTGTTCGATACAACGATAAACCTCTCTATAACAATAAAATTTTGTGGTCCCGCAGAATTTCCATAAATATTATCTCCCCTCGATATAACGATACATCCCTATAGAACGATATTTGTTTGGGTCCCTCAAGTATCGTTGTACCGAGGTTCTACTATAATAGTAACTAAAATAAATGTATGACTTTGCGACATTTGTGGGAGACGAAGACTTACATGTTTAGCTGGTCATAGATGTAGGAATCTCAGACTGAGCAATACGAGAGAAAACTTGTTGCCTCCAAATGGTAGCCATGATAGTGGCATGCGCATGCGCAGAATGCAATGGCTTAAATTATAATGGTATTTTCAAATCATTTTAGAGACGATCTGTATTTTAAAAAGTACTCGTATCGAAATATTTTCCCTCGAACTTATTTCTTTTTCTGAAGTATGCATATTGCAACGAATGTTCTATTTACATCGACGGCAGCCCTGATAGTAGCAGAAATGGATGCGTTTTTGGCAACAAAAAGCACACGATTAGGAACATTGGATGAGCAATCTAGGTATTCCTAAATCTATTCAGCTAGTAATTGTGATATTGTTAAAATTTAAGTTTTCCTCAAAGTACTCTAGTCACAAACAAATTAACAGCATCATATTTTTTGTCCCTTTGTGTTATATCATGAAATATAAGAAAAATAAAATTTCCCATTTATTTTTGCAACCATTTCTTTTAATAATAAAACAGGAACCATTTAAATTATAAAAAATAAGTAAATAAAACTACCAACTTCTAGTGTAACAAAAAGTTGGGGGTGGTGTAACCCAGATAACACACTTGTCAATTTTATGTTTATTTCTGATCCAACTCATCCATAATACATCCATGTCTATACATAGACATCCATAAGACATCTATTTATGGACATAATCTGGAAAATCCAGAATATGTCCATGAATAGACCAAAACTAGAATTAGAATATCCAGAATAAGTCCATTTATGGACATATTCCAGATGATCCACACTATGTCAGTGATACGACATAAAATGGATGTGTGTATAAAGTCCAGAAATGGACAAAATATGGAAAAGTTACTTTTTTGTCATTGATTTTCATTTTACCCAATACTGTACTTACGACGCATGAATTTATTATACTTTATGTTTTTATTGATATTAATATTTTACCCCCAAAAAGTTTAAAAACATTTTAAATTCTAGAGTTTTTTTTTTTTTTTTTGTCGGGGAACTTTTGAAATTTAAAATACTTTTTATGTATTATTATTTCCTATAAAAGCGGTATTGTGTAAAAGAAACTTATATCCTCATACAAAAAAAGAAAATTCTCTAGCTATCAACATCTAAAAACGAATAGCTGCATATTTTTTTTCTAAGTTCCCAGTCCGAAACTAAAAAATCTTTATTTCAACATTTTGACGCATCAGAGCAAGTCTCGCTGCGTATAGTGCTAGCGTATGTGGCTATGTGGCTAGCACGTTCTACGGTGAGGTCCATGATTAAGGGTTTGAATCTGAAGCGGGGTAAGTACTTAAAGGTTGGTTTTTAAAAAAATTACGTACGAATATTTTTACAAAATTCGTTATTAAGATGTAACGATAAATTTAAATTAATCCTTACATAAAATTAGCTAAAAATTATTAAATGGTTTTTGTTGATGTCCAGGATTCGACTGTAAAAGGCCTATAAATAGTCCACGAAAACGTCCATTTATTACGTCCATAAATGCATGTCTATAAGACATCATATGGGCATCCTATAGTTAAAGCGACCATATTTCTAAACAGTATTTTGGGGACAAATCAAGCATTGTCCATGTCTCGAATCCAAGGAAAACTTGGGGACACTAGAAAATATTTTTGGGGACTTATTCGAGGACACAACACAACATATTACCATGTATACCCATACTTTAAATCTTGAATGACTTTGATACTTAAAAATGAACTCTAATAGCTGTTTTATATTGTTGCGGAATGGACGATATCGATATGACGTCATTTTTCCACCAACACGTGACCTTTCGGCTGTGTTGATGAGTGGCCCTGTAATCTGATTGGCTGAAGTGTATATTTTTCCATCCACACGTGGCTGAAATAGCCTCGTCTCAGTATAAGTTTTAATATGTTAGCACTTTTTAATGGGAATCTTTGGAGAGATATCTTTTTGCAGTCATGTACAGGTTCCAGAGAGTTATTGAAACATTCGTAGGCAGCACAATACAGAGGTATAATTATTATTTTTTTGATTTTGCGCTTATTACCAGGAGTCCAGCACATAAGCCTATGGAGAAATGGTTGTTTGTTTTCCACCGTCACGTGACTTTTATAGCCTCGAACCCAAGGAGGCGATATCCGCCATTACTCGGCTACTCCTGGGTTCGTCGTTCCTAAAGTCCAGTGGTGTAAAAAGTTCAAGTAAAAAGTCACTTGTCAGGATGGAACACAAACTTTATTTCTTCTAGAACTTCGTAGAACAATCAGCTGCACACAATTCACAAGCACAATCTAGCAGTAACGTGCTTTTAACAATCCGCTTGGATCAGAAGCTCTCACAAATGCTGTATTTCTCACACAAAATAAGTCACTTTTACAGGCAAAAATTCCGTGGAAATATTCAAGGGATATAGTACACTATCCCTTAAGACACAGCAATGAAGAATTTACACACAGCACTTTAAAAACAGCTTCACAAAGCAAGCTAAAACACAGCTTCTATAGCACTATCAGTTCACACAAAACAAGCGTACTCAGAGCTCTTCACACATTGAATGTTCAACTCGCAACTGACTCGCTTCGGGGCGATGCCCGCTTCTATAAATAGCCGACGCAGGAGGTACAAGAGGTTTCCAGAAAAGTCAATTTCTCGAGGGTTCTACATAAAGCGTGAATTTTGATTACGTCATAGAAGAGAAATGTTAGGTTATTATGCGTTTTTAATGCAGGAAAAACAACTTCCAGGCCCCATTGGGAAAATCGCGCCAAATGACCAAAAAGTCGCCAAGCTTGGCGACTTTTGGCGAAATATCGCCAAATTTGGCGCCAAAAATAAGTCCTCAAAAGTGAAGAGATCTAAGCTCTAGGACTAATATTTCTCGAGATTTCTAGAAGCCCATAGAAAAACATATGGGAAAGCGAAACCTCCGTATCTCCGGTTCTAATTGGCCGATTTTGATGCAACAAAAAGCAAAATTTATCTATTTGAAGCGTAGAATACGAATTTTAAACCATTCTAAGCCCCAGAGCAGCGGGTTGCCCCGAAAATTCGTAACATTGCCCCCTTCCCAAGGACTGCACGTCCCGGGCAGTACAATCCCTAGTTAGGAGGTCACACAGGTACCTACACTGTATAACACTTAACAAGATCTTAACAACATAATTCAAGCAAGTAATCAATAGCACAATAAGCAAATACACATTAATAAATAAATAATCATCATAATAAACAATTACACGTAATAAGTAATCAATGTAATAACAAATACACATTAATAAAATCCAATATATTACAAATATGTACACTAAACATGGCGTAAGTGTGTAGAGAAAGAGAGTTGAAGAAAGAGGAAGAGAAGAGAAAGACAGGAAAGGAATGAGAGGTGAAAGAAAAGAGGAATTACGCCATAGTGACCATAGTCTGAGCTAATTACAACCGCGGTAGATGGCTAGCCGATCGTAATGTACAACTCTTGGCTTCGAGTTTGGTGACTTACGAATCCGTACGATGACGTCATTCAGCCGGTTTAGGACAGTGTAAGGACCGTCCCACGGCGATTGCAGCTTGGGAGACAGGCCTTTCCGTCGAGTAGGATTCCA
>JAWZYV010018009.1:0-38041 GCA_038373885.1 Cheiracanthium punctorium
TCCTAGTTGGTTAGAATTCCGTCACTGAAAATTGGGTCGCAAATTAACGTGCCGCATTTCAATTTCTCAGTTTATGGCATATATAAATGGACACTTCCCCATAGCTGGAGGTTGTGTACAGATATAATTAACCACTTTTTGTAAAAAATAACTTTTGGCTTAGAAAATGGCGAAATTTCTTAGTTAAACGTCTGAACGGGTTATTATTCTAAAAAATATTGCTGTTTAAGAATTGTTGTTGATTTTAAATTTGTCTGATGTTCTCAAATCAAATTTACGGCAAGTATACTCGAATTTTCTTTACTGATACCTTTTTCATTCTCATTACTATTCTGTATCAGAACTAGATTGCTCTGTCCACTTTCTGATCTTCTGTTGTGAAAATTATGTGAATCACTTTTATTTTTAATCTCCGGCATTGCGATCTGAAGTGATAAAAAGATCCACATTCGAAACATCGATTTCGTTTCTTTTGTACACAAAAAGCCTATTTTGAACTACCTCGAAAATCATTGTCCTTTAGAGCCGTTGTATTTCGATGATTTTCCAAATTTCCACATTTTGATTGATAGTACTTAACTGCCCAATTATCGTTTTCTGACTTTTCAGGAGAACATTCCTTGAAAAGTTCGGTTTCATTACCCTTCTTACATCGTTATATTCATCTAATTTTATGGTCAATGTTATTGGAGATAAAATCTCCGTCCACTCATCCATGAAATGTTCTTTCGCTTCAAATGGCATCTTTCTCTTAACCTGATCAGTGATCATCAGACTTTTTAAATTTAGTGATTTAATTTCTACCCCGCCAATCCACGCATCCAAATAAGCTTTCATCTGAAGATAAAATTCCCTCCATACTTCTTTTGGGAGATTTCGATGTTTAATAAATAACTAGGAATTTTTCTGCATTTTTAGTAAACCTTTTAACAACATCTTCTCAATTTCATCGTGCGTCTCCCCTTTGTTTATTAACTCAACTGAACTGCTTATGTTTTTGTCTAGATAAAATAATACAGACTCAAAGTTCATTATTGTATTCATTAATATATCTTTTATTAAAATTCAAAATTTTATAAAATGTTGTTTAAGAATATTATATAAACAACATAAAGGTTTTGATGAAAATTAAATTGAATAATAAAAATACATAGCCTTAAAATTCTCTTGCGTATTTAGTTATTTGTCAAAAAAAGTGCAAATAAACAACAAGAAACTTGAATTTTAAATCCCGTGTAATTTATAGTGTTTTCTTTAAATTTGAAAATAGCATCTTAATTCTATTGTATGATGTGGTTAAGAATTTATTTCCCAGGAATTTTTGCATAGAAATACATGCAAAGTGTGTAGTATTTCTTTGTCAATCAAACAGTTAAGTGGATAAACATGTTTAGTGACATGTAAAATAAGCTAGAGATTTCAGCTTAGAACAACAAGTTAAGGATTGCATGAAATGCTGAAAATTTATTGGCTTCGAATTATTTTTCTAAAGTGGTTCTCAATAGAAAAAGATGTTTTGTGCGCACTATAGAAAATGTAGTATTCCAGTAGTTTTATAGCGGATTATCTCAAATTTACTAAATTGTCCCTTAAAAAGTTTGCCCACTCAGCTCTTCAATTATTACACATGGTTTGTTTTTCCAATGAAAATTCTAAACCAAACAAGATAAAAATAACAAATAAATTTTACCAAACAGTTACTGTTTAATGTTTCAAACCGAAGTATCCAGATAATAAAATTCTTCACAAATTACCAGATTTACTTGATTTTTTTTTTCATCAAAAAATAAAATTTTACGTTGTTAATTAAGAGTGTTGATTTTTTTTAAATTCGTAGGCATTTTTTTTAGCTCAACATACGCTTTAACGAAACATATTTTACTTTTCTTTCATTTTCTGTGTTGACAAGACCAACTAAAACAAAAAGCAGCTTAATCGACAACGAGAAAATTTCATTAGAATCAGCTAAAAAAATTAGATAGTGAACAAGTTTCTCCTAATAGGTAAAGTACTTTTCTGAGAACAACTTCATTTGTTCCCTCCATTCAGACAGAGTATAAGAGGAAATTCAGTGCCTGTTTTAATTCAATTTATCGCGGAACTATTTTTATGCCACGTGAGAGAAGGTAGAGTAGGTAAAGGTTTCAAACTACACTTGTGTGGTAATTCTTCGAGTGAGATATTGCAGCTAAACAGTAAAGAGTATGATTAAATAAGTTTGATGAGTTTTGTTCAATAAGGCTTAACAGATATAGCTAAAACAAGTTCAAAAAAAGTATTTAATATTTTGTTCAGTTAGAAGGCTTTGTTTAATCCTTAAAGAGTATTAATAAAAATTGAAAATAAATGAAAATAATTAAATTAAAAATTATCATATTAAGTTTTTCGTCTCCGAGACACGTTTAAAAAAAACTTAGTGTCATTGCTTACAGACATACACCAAGCAATGAAGCAACAGAGTAAGTAACTCAGTTTTATTTCTCTTACCAACCTTTTACCTAAATGTAATGATATAAAGAATATTTTTAAAGTAATGACAGCCATTTATAGACTTTTTAAATAATAATTAATCAATTAGTTTTACAACTCACGAACTAACCGTTTTGTTTGTGTCGTACAGATTTATATCCTTGAACAGAAGAACTTGAAATTTTGAATAAATATGAGAATAAATATGCAGAAAATTTTCTATTTCTCTTAAAAACTGAAACTTCTTTTAACTTCAGTTATTTGGTGTAAATTTCACCTCCAATCATCTCATCACCTTCAGATCAGTTGATTTCTAAACTTTTTCAAATATGCCTAAAAGTAAACTTCTTCGAAGGCTAAAAATTTACTCTTTCTCCTTTTTTCACTAAATAACTCCTCAAAAGTGAAATTGCAACACTAAAGAATAATGCATGTAGCGTCATGCAAATTTCGGGTGCGATATAGTAGCGTAGATATGCAAATGATTGCAAGCATCTGATCATGTGGTACTCAAATTCGGAGTATAAAGAACAGCAACTTCCCTTTCTCATAAACAGTATTTGATGTTTTGCGCAGCATTTGCGACTTATTCGATATTTTTCAAATTTAATTTTAGGAGAATCTTGCCTTGATTTTAAAATTTTTGAGTATATATAGCTACATATTTAAGTAATTACATTCACGAATACTACAAAAGTAATAGAATGAAAAGTTATTATGGAATACGCTCAATAGCTTAATTTCACATATTTTTTGAATGCAGAATGACAAGAGATTACTCATCGCTAAGTGGCACGATTTATCCTTTTCCAATCCTGCTGTAGCTCCAATCAGGAAGTTTGGGGGGGGGGGGAGCGGCGGAGGGATCTGAATATAACCATCCTTCGGAAACTGCCATCAAACACGCACACGACTTCCAGATTCATAGATTTAGCGAATATCTGCGCCGAAAACAAACTTAAAAAAATCAGACGGTCCGATTAAAAACCACAACTTATGGCCCGACCTGTAACTAGATTAAAAAATATAAGGAACGGCCCCTTCTTTCAGAATTTATTAAAAATAGTATGTAAAATACGGTATAATGAATTTTACACTAAAAATAATTATTAACGAAAAATTGCAATTTTAACCATAAATTTATGCTTAATTCAAAAAGCTATAAGGCCGCAAAGCTGAGCACACAACAATAACAAAAATAAAAAATAAAAAATAAAAAAATAAATGAATACTGTGAGCACAATTTTTTATCGTTTACAAAATTGAAATATTTGTATTCTGATTCCAAGCTATGATAAATCGCTAAAAAAAAATATTGTAATTGCATTGAAGGATGTTAAAATGAAACACAGATTTTTGACAATGGATTGACTTTTAGGCCTGTCTTAGTAACTTCTAGTCCGTAAAAATATACAAAAAATTTTGCTATGCGGATATTTACCAAAATATATGTACACAGAGACATTTAAGAATTTCAAACAGATAAAAACAACAAGTTAAATATTTTTTGCTTAGAATTGCGGGCAGAAATAAAAGTAAATATCCCTTTTCCCATTTTTAAAGACCGTTTCCCTTGTTTGCTGATATCATGAAGTTTTCAATTTCTTCCCTAAAGTTAAAAAATATAAAATAGAGAAAGAAATGAAAATAAATAAACTTTCTTGCTGACGCAGTTTTTGGAAAAGTGAAGAATGAATGTGGTCACACCATTTATCTGGCTAAACAGCCGTAACGCACAAAATGTAAAAAGATAAAAAAGGAACTAAGTCACGTCATGCTTTAACTGCTGCATCATAAATTTCACGACATTAAAATTTTCTTTTAAAAAATGTCAATACAGTTATTGTTAAGTAACTGATGAAGCATACATTAAAAAATATGGTCATAATTTTTCGTATAGTTACTATTTTCCTAACATATTTTATGATTTTCGGAACACACATGTAGAAGAAAATCAGTATTGTTTCATTTGAATAGCTTTCATTGGGCTTTTTGTACATTTATACTATGGCTAATGCTTTAGTAATCCTATATGTTTAAGTCTGCAATTCATTTACTACTACCACTAAGTAAAAAACATGACTTATTGT
Organism: Cheiracanthium punctorium; assembly: GCA_038373885.1. Taxonomy (NCBI): domain Eukaryota; kingdom Metazoa; phylum Arthropoda; class Arachnida; order Araneae; family Cheiracanthiidae; genus Cheiracanthium; species Cheiracanthium punctorium. The sequence goes on from JAWZYV010018009.1 coordinate 4,560, forward strand.
ACCTAAAAACATTATTAATACTTTCTTTTAATTTTTGTAGATAAAAAAAATATCTGAAAAAAATATTCTAAAAAGAAGTTTACTGTGACCATATTTTAAATTATTCTTTTGTTCCTAATAATATAAATTCAAGTATGCGAACTTTTCAAAATATATCCGTTTACAAAATTCTAGCTATTGCACTTATCGATAGAGATTTTAGGTTTGTGTTATTTTTTTAAACATTTCAGTTGTTTGGTTTTTTAATCAGCTCTCTTTTATGATTGTTTTTTAATTTTTGTAAGTTGCATACGAATTTCAATATCTATTTCATAATTCAACAAACCTACAAAAATTTATTTAAAATTTTTGTTTTGCACTATCGGAACTTACTTAACAGTGTGAGAAAACTTCGTGTTTGACGAAAACTAAAACTTATTGAAAACAGAACTAATGTTTTCTGTCAGATTTACTCATTTGTAGTCGAAAATGTTTTTAATATTCAAACGAACTTAAAAGATTTTGTTTTTGTGTTATATCATTTTAGGTTTCGTAACAAGCATAATTTATTTACTCTTTTTTTTAAAGACAGAATTGAGATGGAGGAAGGGGGGGCGTTATCCCCAAACTACATACATGGTGACACATATGCTTTCCAGATCGTTATAAATAAATGATCTGGTAGTTTGCCTTTCCGATAACCTTTAATGCACTTTTTTATAGGCTCTTACTATGCAATACTGACGTGTAGGTGAATGTTCCATACAAGAGATCGGCTATAAAAGGCACTGTGGGGAATATTAGGATCATTAAATTATGGATTATTGAATTCTCATTTATTGGCGTGAGTGTATTGCAATTGAAACTTTATTTTAAAACTAAACATCGAGTAATAATCGAAATAGTCGAGCTATTGAATGCTTCAACCGAAGTTTCTTTCAAAAGAAACTGATGCAAATATTCTTAAGATTTTTAATAACTCTTCTAAATTTAAGTATTTTTAAAATTATAAATTTAAAGTCAGTTTCTAATTTAAACTCTTTTATATTTATTCTTTTATATTTATATTTTGATACTTATAAAATAATGTCTCACATACACACACAAAACGTATTACCTGATTCATGGTTTTATGGTAACAAAGTCATCACTCTACCATGACGGTTGAGAGTTTAAATCATTCCAAGATTTACGACCAGCGTAAGGGAGTAACATGAGGGCAATAATAGGCAAAGCTCGTCAGTTATAGGATAACTACCAGAATAAACCTTAAAAGCTTGAATTTTAAACAAGCTGGCTGCTAATTTACGACAGCAAGCTGAATTTACTTTATCAGTTTTGTGAATAACTAATAAGTATTTCGAAAAACACGCAGTTAGAAAGAAATTTGTGAAAATTTCATTATTCACGACACGAATCATTTATTATTAAAACTACATTTTATATGTGAAATTTGCTTTGTATTTTAAGACAGTAGTGAAAGACCGGTATGAAATTTGAAACTCGGATGCACAGTGTTTGAGGAAGGCAAGTGATATCAGGAAGTAAGGGATACTTTTCGCGAAAGTTTTAGGATGGTTTGGGATTTTCATTAACAAAGAATAACTATAAATCATCCGTCATTTTTTGGTTTTGCACTGTCTCATACCAAAAGAATTTTATATCTTCCTCGGAGACGCTTCGCTTTGTCACGCTGGATTGGTAACATGGAAGATGCGAAAAGTGTACACCAGCCTTAAGGCTCTTTATAAGATACAGCTTACCAACATTCATGTTTCAATCACCAAATCAATATCATAGTCTTCTTGGCTCTGACCTATTAAGATAGATTAGAATCCAACACTCTGCAATAGGAAACAAAGGCAAAGGCCTCCTATTAAAATTTTTTCAGGATAGTAATGTGCTTCCCCTCTCGTAAGAAAAAAGATGAGACGAAGAAATCATTAAAAATATGAGCAGAATCGTAGAAGATAATATAGCAGAAACTGAGGAGGAGTAGAAAACAATTTTTCATAGGGGAAAGAATGATTCAGACGTGTCGAGACTAAATGACAGAGTTACGAGTGACAGCTATGTGACCTTAAAGATTGCGGTACGACTAATAGCTGCAGGACATTGAAGACTGAGCTACTGCTGACAAGACCTCCAATGCCAAGATGAGCAGATGAAGTGTAAGGGAACCCGACAAATTCAACCCAGTTAGAAGGATGATTACTTCTGTAAAAGATGACTTACGCCCGTTTTTACTTTAAGGTGAGATAAATTGGTTGAGTTCTGTAATCATCCGATGTGACGAAGAAATCATTAAAAAAGGTGAGCAGAATCGTATAAGATAAAATAGCCAGAACTGGGGAGGAGTTAAAAAGAATTTCTCATACGGGAAAGAATGATCCTGACGACTCGAGACTAAATGACCGAGTTACGACTGACAGCTATGTGACCTTGAAGATTACGGTAAGACTAATAGCTGTGTGTCTTTGAAGATTGTAGTATTTTGTTATTTAATAAACAGTACAATAAACATTTTATGTGATATTTTAAATAATATTGTTTCAGCTTTGATAGCGCGATGTTGGAATTAATTAAAGTACAAGAGGTACTCCAGGGCATGTTGTTGCGGATAATAAATTATACGAATTGAGGTTAAATTTTCCTATAAATTAAATCCCACTTGAACTCCAACATTTACTAATAACTACACTTCTGTGCGTTCCTGACTATTTTCTTAGTAATTAGAGAAACATGCTTGTTCTTTCGTGAACTGTGTAGAGTTTCATTCTTATCTGTAGTATTCTTTCGTGAACTGTGTAGTTTCATTTTTATCTTTTAAAATAACACTGTTTCTATGATAGTCTGCATTAATCCACTGTTAAAAAAACACACAGAAAAAGTTATATTCTACATGAGGTAAGCAGAATTATGAATGAGTCTTTGAGTTCGTGTTTTAATGACATTTTACATGTTTTCATAATAGTACTCTCAACAGGTAATTTTTTTTTCTCTCATCGAAGAGGAAGTTACCAACTTCTTGTGCTGTGATGTTACGTTTAAATTATCAACTCCATTTCTTTTAAATTAAGTTTTTCCTTCGGAGTTATAATTGTTTTAAATGAAGCATCTGGCTTTATAATCAGCTCTTACCAGGTATTAGTAAATCAATAACTTTTGAGTCCAGTTAAACTAATAAGACATTACTTTTAACACTTCTCAAGCAATGTTTTTCTTGTAGATAGTTTCATCGTAAAAATACAGCTCACCGGCTTAAACATTTTCATATGAGATTTCTTTTTAAGACCATCGGGAATTCTCCGTTATTTTTTCAGTTTAGGCATTTCACATTGTTTTCACTTCTTAATGAAATAATTATTAGTTGAAGATAAGCTTTTTTTCCCACCACTCTTACTTCTTGGAAATTTAATTAGATCCTTGAAGTATTCGCTGTCATACGCAGGAGGAAATTCTTTATCTCATACGTAAATGATTTCGATGTAACTCTTTCAAAAATAATGGTGAAACATAATCTTGTTTTAGAACGCTTTTTTTTAAGTTTAAAAAAAGTGAGTAAATGTTCCATTCACGGAATTATAAGTGAGATTTTTTTCAATTAAAATGCTTAATTTATGCTTTGAAGAAAGTCTTTAGAAATTTGAAGTTTTTACCGACGTACAAGTGTCTTCACTTGTACGTCGGTAAAAAAAAATGCCTACGAATTTAAAAAAAATCAACACGAAAAAAAAAATCATTTTTTTAATTTGTGGAATTGAATAATTAAGAGCTGTCTATTACAGGATATTATTCTATTGCTTCATTTTTATTTTTATTCTTATGCGTGTTATGTGAAAAAATAGACTTGGGTAATGGGTAATCATCTGAAGTCTTTTTAATTTTTATGTTGCTATTATCAAATGATTATTCAATGATGTAGAGAGTGAAAAGCGGAAATAGTTCGGAAATAGTGAAGTCTCTGACGCAGCATGAAGTAAGGAAAGTTAGTGAAAATATACTGGCAAATCCGGATGAATGATTCTTGAAGTTAAATCATTAAAAAATGATAATGGCATTTCGCTGAATTCCGAAACTAAGCACTGAAAGAATTTTTCGTGGCTTTTGTGAATTATGATTTTTGTGTTTCTGCTGAGCGTTTTGAAAAGCTTTTAAAAATATCCCTTTTTTCTGTCTGTCCGTCCTCTAATTTTCTCGAATCACAAAGATTGCTACGAAATGTATACATTCTATCGCACTACTACGTACCCATTTGAACAAAGGTATAGACACCATTAATAGCATTATATTAAAACATACGCTCTACGAATACATTCTTCTCTATGGTCAGTCATTATTTAAAGAGTTTCTTTAGTGGCAATAATCAATTTCAAGCTAAACAGAATTAATATATGTTATTGTTGTTTAGAAAATCGTGCTCTCAATTAATTTTTTGTACGTAGCATTTAGTGTATAGAACTCTTAAATTCTAACACACTATCGTCAATGGTCGGGTATTTGATCGAAGTGCGGCTCAGAGATATTAATTGGTTTCATGCTCAATAATATTAGCATATACCGTATATCCCGGCGTATTACATGCATCAGTAAATTGAAGATATGTCTTACGATAGTAATTATCTTTTGTAATGAAATGAATTTTTGTAATGTTCATTTATGATTTTTTTATATTAACCATTTTATATTCGGTATATAACACGCAGGAGAAAAAATGAACTAATTTTTGTAGTTGAAAGTTCGTGTTATACGCCGAGATATACGGTATATAGAGGACTATGGCGGCATTTCCTCAGTAAAGAAGATGTACATAACGTTTGAATCTATTTTACAGGATGCCACAAAACTACATTAATAACGGTATAGCTTACTGAGAATTTATTTATGTGTGCAAAAAACAAAATTTCGTAAACCAGTTCTATATTTGTTAATACTTGCTTTTAGCGAGATACTACGGAATCCTAACATAACGGTTGTAATTTAGTGATCAATATCTGGGCAAGTAATTAACCCATTTATGTGCAACAGAATGCAAATGTGAATAAGATCTCGTGGAACATTAATTTTATCGTAAGTGATAATAGCTCGGAATAGCAGATCAGTCAGAAAATATGAACAATATGTCTTGCGTTTTAACGGGCATGATTGAAGCATGACAAAATAATAATTATAATAGTAGAGGTAATATTAGGAGTAAAAAAAAGCTGTAAGAGAATATTTTATAATTGATGCATTAAACATTATTTATTTTATTTGCATGGCTTGAAATTGATTCCATATTAAAAGTATCACTGAAAAGTTATTGAATATGTTATTCACTGATTATTTATTTCCTTCTTTTTCTCAGTGTGTTTGGCTTTCTCTTTTATGGGGTGAAAACCGCTTTTCCGCAGGCTATAAAATAAATATGAAACAATTTTTGTTACATAATTAATTTTTCTAAGATAAAAACTATAAATTCCTTCAAAAGAAAAACTGACCTGGAGGTATATCATTTTATGTATAATTCATTGATTTTCAGCATGACTTTTTTAACAAAGAGGAATGCCTTTTATTTAAGTTTGCCCATTCTTAAAAATTTTCTCTGGGAAAATGCTTCTAAAAAAAGTTTCTATCTCTTATTGAAAAATACATTTTTTATTTGTTTAATAGGCTTTATGCAATACATTCAGTTTTGTAAGTTTAATACACTTAAAAATATCTATTCTTTGTAATTACTTTGAAGTTATAACTTTGCGATATTTAAAGAAGACTAAATTCTTCAGCGCTTGCATGTTTTTACGATAAGAATTTAGAAGTTATATTAAATTTAAAGATGCTTTGTAAATGATGAAACATACATACGAATATAAGCAATTCAAAGGCTTTATTTTCATTAGAAGCAGTTAAAAAAAAAATAAAAAAACACGAAAGCAAGTTGAGCAAATGCAAGAACAATTATATATAAAGAATCAAGGGGAAATGAAACATTACATTATAAATAGAAAAACAGCAAAAATAACGGGATATTAGCAAAGAATATTAAAATTAGGTAAAAAGATTATGATAAGTAAAACTACAAGTAAGAAAGAAAGTTTAAAGTAAAAAGTAAAGTTGTAAATAAACTCTAAAAGTAGCACGAATACGTTACAAAATAAATGATGTAATTAATTGCTATAATTAATTATATTTATTTTATTATACACATATAACATATAAAAGTGTTACAGAAAAAAAATACAGAAAGTATGTAGTTGATTCCTAGAATAAAGAGAAAAAGAAGATACTTACTAATCATGCTTTAAGCTGTCCATTATGTAATAAAAGAAAAACAGTGAGATACTTAAATGAATCTTGCCATGAAATATATCTTTCATGCTGTGTTAACTAAAATTTAAGATTTTTTGGTCTGAATTGTTATCCAATAACATTAAGCATGAATATAATGAGCATCTCTAAAGATCTCAATAGAATTTGAACTTAGGTTTGATGCAAATTTAATTCAAACTCCATTATATTAAGGGGGAAGGGTGCGCAAAATGGGGTAAAGGTTATTCTGGCTAATAACTGTGACAAGTAGAAATAAATAAGTAATATTTATTTCAGTTTTACAATCTCAGTTGTTATTCTGAATTTTTGAAACTTGAAATACCCTGCACATTTTGGGACTTGTTTCTCAATATATCCAAAGCTGCAAACTGCCTCCTTTCGTCCTACGGGATAGGGAAAAATGGGGTACAAACCCAGTTCATAAAGTGCAGAGTTAGCATGTAAACTTATCATCATCCTCGTCAAAACCAGCGCACAAATCATGAGTCCATTTGTTACATACACTGCACTTGATACGCCCTTCATCTTGTGCTGATGTTGCTGTATATCCTACAGTACAAACATCTAACATCCACATCATCTGGATCACTGTCTGGCGATGTGTCGTCTGCTGGTAGATTAGCAACGCGACGTCGTTTAGCTTGTGAACTGTCCGACATGCGACATTTTTGCCCTTTTTTCTTATATTCTTTCTGCGCCCATTATAGGTCCAGACAAGGTCTTCTCAACAGTTTTCTAGCACCCCATTTCACCTCACCTAGAAATACACCGTTTTGCCAATCACTCAAAAGAACCATGCCTAACTAACAAATCCCACTGGATGTACTTATACTTTTTCATGCAATTTACTTATGAAACATCATTTTTAGCAAGTGTAACTGTCACGTTAGTATCTGCATGCGAACATAAAAAAAATATATTCTACCATTACACTTAGTGTAATGAAAAAAGTAATAAGTCTTAGGAGGTTACTTGTGTGACTCTGCAAGGAGTATCTCACGTTGAAATAAAAAATAAACACGTTATGTTTAACTTGTAGCAATGACATAGAGATGACAGTACTTTATAAGCGGGAAAACCAAAAACCCCATTTTTCGTTCTACCATCCCATTTTGACCAGTCTTCCCCTAATGTACAAAGTTAACTGTTTGTAATTGCGTGTTCTTCATTAAATATTACTATATTATGATGGTGAACTATTTAAAATAATTATATATGAAACACAAAATACACGATTAATTTATTTCTCATCAGCGCACAATTTCTAAAGAAGCTTAATGATATTAGAAAACATATAATTCACCCTCATATTCTAACACAATGTAACATTAAAGTTAGAGATAGTATTTATGGAACAAAATGTTATCATGAGATAAGCTCATACCTTTCATGTCTAAGGATGATATAGTTATTACAAGAAAAATAATTTATCATAGGTTTTCTGTGAAATAAATGTCTGGAGTTAGTGCAGCCAATCATTGCTTATCGATGTTCAATAAAGCTAAATTAATGGACATAGAATGCACATATATCTCACTTAATTTATGGAGAAAAACACTTAACATTTTTTCCCCCGCATTTCAATGAATTAATTTAATTAAGATATCATTGTTGGAGAAGTGTATCAACGGATTAAAATTTGTTTCAACTAATAAGAAAATAGTTAATATTTCAAGACTTAAAATTTGTTTCAATTAAATGTAGAGTTAACATTTGTTTCAACTAAAGGAAAATAGTTCTGCAACAAAATATATTGCTTTCTTTTATTTGAATTTTGTAGTAAAAATGCACTTCGAACATAGATCATGAAATGTATTCCAAAATGCGAATTATTTTTACTCGCACATTGTGGTGTAGTTACCTGCAACTATAACCAAAAAGTAACTTTACATCACAGCACGTTATGCTGTTAATTACAAATATTTTACATTACAGCATATGGGTAAGTGTAATGCATTTTAAAAAAATGTAATGGAACTCTTAATATAGCTCATTAAAAGGACTATGAATGCTTCTGTTCTCAAATTTTAAATAGAAGCAATTTGATGTAAGCATGGAAAGTATGCAGGAGAAAAGTAGAGAAAATGATAAAGCCTTTAAGTTGACGAAATCGGTATTTCAGAACAATCAGAGATAGCATTAACTGTTAAGTCATTATGAAAACTTTAGTACTGGCCTATTAAGTCAGTCACAAGTAATATATATTGGGACTGTTTTGTGAGTAGTGGCGACTCAAATGTACTTCATTAATCTAAGATTTTTAAATTTTGAGCTACACACCGACAGGAATTACAGGACTACGGCAATTTATTTTCCCCCTTCTATTAAATGTTTTCAAAATACAACTCGTAATATTAAATATCATGTTTGGTATAGTTTATTTGCGATAAGCTTGGATAGTGATAAACAAGTTTAAATGGGAAAATGTGATGTGGGGTAACCTGACGAGTTAGGCATTCTGTCCAATATCATGGTATATCAATGCTTCAAGAGCAAATATGGACACATGCTCGATGTTCAAGCTGGGATGATAATGAAATGAAAGACCGACCCAGAAAATGTGATTTTGTTTTTGACATTTATCTCTATTATTACTATTATTATTATTATTATTATAGGAAATCTGTCACTCTATATTTTGTATTCATTGTACATTTTTCACTAATCATCAACGTAAAATTGTTTCTCTTCATTTTCCAAAATAAACCTTTGCATCTTTATTACTTTTTGAACATGTACCATGTAAAGGAAAGTGCTCTAATAATGAAAAAATAAGATTTTGATGTACTGACACGTTTTGAGATCGCTTGAATTCATTTATGCTATTCTTACGAGATGCATGTATTAGAGATGAGTTCGGGCTCATTTTTTGAAGCCCGAGCCCGAAGACTTTTAATCCGAGCCCGCCCGAGCCCGAGTGTGGTGGTTTGTTGCAGCAGTGGTTAAAATTTGAGGAAAACTAAAGCCTAAGATGATCGTACAGTGGTATTATGCCGCGCATAACCTGCCTGGCAAGTACTCCTAGTATTACGCTGAAAAAATTGAAAAATGATTGACATACACCAAAACACTAAAAAAACTAAAGACTCTATGAATTGCAACTAAATACCATTTATTCTTAGTCATTCCACTAATATTAATTAACAGACGATATTGACATAATTTTAAACTTAAACATGTCTGGGGGAGATGTGGTTTTGGAGGATAAGGGGTATCCACGAAAGTTTTGAGACGCAAATAATAAATAGATTACTGTAAATATTCACCATTCTGATGAGGTAGCCGTCTTTACACAAGACACGATCGACGCGTGCCCTCTTGGAACCGCTGTTTTTCTCTTAAGCCATCATCTGGCCTCTGATTCCATGTTTCTTTTGAACACAACTTGATCATATTGATTCGAAGCACACACTGATTTTTTTTTAAGTCCGTTCACACCTTTTTCAAACTCTGCTCTGCTTCTTTTTCTAGCACACTCGTTCTGTCATCTCTTTTCTCTTCTCCCACGGGGTTGATTCCTCCTTTCTTACCCCCTCTTACATCATTGGCTGGAGTTTCTGATTTGTTCGTCTCGGGGAATTAATGCATCCTCTCGTCGAATCCCAGACATGTAGGTGGATCATTCGAGAATATACCCCGCCAAATTTGCATATCATTTTCGGCCATAAATATTTTCGGCCATAAATATTTTAACGTTGACAGTTCATTGTGCTATAGTGTCCAGACTGTCCATTGCCTGGCGCCTCTTCTAATTTACGGTCTACTTGTGTGGTCTTCCCATGGGAACCGTCTCAAAATTATATTTTACTGCTGTTTCACTTCACCACATCTCTCCCCCGTGTACATAAAAAAAACAAGAAAAAAAAAATATTCAATGTCCACAGTTACTAGTTCATTACACGTAGCTACACATGTGCTACGTTTTAAAATTTGGCACTTGTCTTGTATAGTCCATGCGATATAGTCCATCATACGTAGCAAATTATGTGCTACGTTCTACAGTGTAGTAGTTGGAGTTTAGTCCATATAGTCCGTCACGCGTAGCTACACATGGCAAAAGTCTCAGTTGTGATACATTTGTTCTCCCGTTGTGTCTCAAGCATTTTGTGGTTTCACGTGAACATTTTCGTTCTTCTTTGCGGGTTTGTTTTGTCAGATTTTGTTAAATCTGGCAGTATCGATAATGTTTCCGAACCACTTTGCATTAATAACATTAATGAGTTACCTTTGTATCTTGTTTCTCAATTTCTTCAAAATAATATATTGTACACCAATGGGATTGTACACACATTATTATGTTTGATCACACATTCTGTACCAACATGCACCATATTTATATTATTAGAGTACCATATTTATATTATATATATATTAAGAATAACATACAATATCATGTGTGTCTATTACTTGTTACACATATATATTTATCTGCATATCATAAAAAATACTCGTCTTCCTTCCCTTTTTTTTTTTTTTTTTTTTTTTTTTTTTTTTTTTTTTTTTAAATTTATTATTATTATTATTATTATTATTATTATTATTTTTGCTCAGACAGGGGATTCATTCCTATATTGCACACCCTTTTATTTATACGGTACACCTCACGTACCACTGTTTCAAAATATCTAGCCATAATCATCGATGCGTTCTTATTTACTCATTCAATTCATTAAAAGAGTTTCACCGCTAAACCCGTGCGTTCTGGAACTACCCTCTCTTCTCTTGTATTCCTTTTAAGCAGATCCTTCCGGCTGCGAAACTGTTTGTCGCTTGACAATCGGAACTCATGGTTGAAATTTCCGGTTTTTCACTGCGTATAATACATCCGCGCGTTTGGAAACGGGGGAAACTGCAGCTCGACGACTCAACTCGTGTTGCAAGCAACCGGTTTATCTCCTGCGCCGGGAGTGACTCGGCACCTTTTTCGCCTGTGTTTTTTTTTTTTTTTAGGATGTCAACGTCGTGTAGAGGTAAGTGATTGTTATTTAATTATTTTGTTAATGAAAGCTTATGCCGCCCTATTAACTGTAATTTTATAAAGAGAAACAAACTTAACGTTACTATTCTTACGTTTTATTTTGTATAGTGCCGATCTGCATGTCGAGTCCATGCGGTCTGATAGGTTATTATTCTGTGAACTCCCTATGTTTACTTTAAAATAAATAGTCTTCTATTATTCTAGAGCGCGTCTTACTCATCGTGGTTATTGCCTGCAATTGCCCGATAAGTACCAAAATCCAAGGGGAAATCTGCAGCTTTCCGTCCCAGGTACTCTGGTGACGCAACTCAATAATTTTATTCTAACTTGTATTAATTAAAATTTTTTGTAAAATTACTGTACTATGTAATTGTCTCTCCTATAGTTGTATGTCCGGTATTTATTTATATGCATATTTTTGTCTTTTCATGTTGCCCTTCTCTTGCATCCTATGCGTGACATCCGAACGACCGACTCTCCGTAAATCCGAACGAACGACTCGCCCCCATGCGAATGGCTCCCTGCCGGTTTGTTTACCAACAGAAAAAGCCAAACGACAAGACCAGCTGATGCCTTGCTAACTTGTGTTTTACTTTTTATTTATTTTTTTATTTATTTACTTAATTTTATTTAATTTAATTTTTCTATATGTCAATACGTTGTAATGACTACAAACTATCTTATTCACAACATTCTTTCTATTAGAGAAATTAATTGTTTTAACAAAAATACCTTCTTTGTCACCTTTAAAATCAAAGTTCTTTCGTATATATATATATATATTTTTTTTTTTTGCAGCAGTATATTAACACTTACAAATTACAAATAAAATATTCAAAGAATGTCAATGCATGTTTTTTTTTTTTTTTTGTTGAAACTGAGAAACAAGATAGTAACTTCGTTATTATGATGCATAATTTCTCTCCCAGACTTTGTTTTATTTTTGAAAAATCTACTATATATATTTATTATTATTATTATCATTAATTTAACTATCATTTGAGTTACTAGGAGTACATAAAATTGCCTTTTTTCTACGGCACCATTATGTGGTGGTTTGTTGCAGCAGTGGTTAAAATTTGAGGAAAACTAAAGCCTAAGATGATCGTACAGTGGTATTATGCCGCGCATAACCTGCCTGGCAAGTACTCCTAGTATTACGCTGAAAAAATTGAAAAATGATTGACATACACCAAAACACTAAAAAAACTAAAGACTCTATGAATTGCAACTAAATACCATTTATTCTTAGTCATTCCACTAATATTAATTAACAGACGATATTGACATAATTTTAAACTTAAACATGTCTGGGGGAGATGTGGTTTTGGAGGATAAGGGGTATCCACGAAAGTTTTGAGACGCAAATAATAAATAGATTACTGTAAATATTCACCATTCTGATGAGGTAGCCGTCTTTACACAAGACACGATCGACGCGTGCCCTCTTGGAACCGCTGTTTTTCTCTTAAGCCATCATCTGGCCTCTGATTCCATGTTTCTTTTGAACACAACTTGATCATATTGATTCGAAGCACACACTGATTTTTTTTTAAGTCCGTTCACACCTTTTTCAAACTCTGCTCTGCTTCTTTTTCTAGCACACTCGTTCTGTCATCTCTTTTCTCTTCTCCCACGGGGTTGATTCCTCCTTTCTTACCCCCTCTTACATCATTGGCTGGAGTTTCTGATTTGTTCGTCTCGGGGAATTAATGCATCCTCTCGTCGAATCCCAGACATGTAGGTGGATCATTCGAGAATATACCCCGCCAAATTTGCATATCATTTTCGGCCATAAATATTTTCGGCCATAAATATTTTAACGTTGACAGTTCATTGTGCTATAGTGTCCAGACTGTCCATTGCCTGGCGCCTCTTCTAATTTACGGTCTACTTGTGTGGTCTTCCCATGGGAACCGTCTCAAAATTATATTTTACTGCTGTTTCACTTCACCACACCGAGCAATATTATTTAAGTCGGAGCCCGAGCCCGCCCGAGCCCGAAATTTCAGCTAAAGAGAAATAAAATTCAATAAAATTCAAAGAAGTAATTCTTTGATAGAATACAATAAATTTTGCCGTTTGTGCAAATAAAAGACAAATAGAGTTGCAAATTTTTGATGAATTTTCTAATTCTTTATATCTATGTTTATGAAATAATGTCGGATCTCATGACTCACTAAGCAATATAAGCCACCGTTTTGAAATATCCAAAGAGCTTCAGGGGCCTTCTAGGCACCCGTGCCGCTATTTTTTTTTATAAGTACTTTTATTTTCCATATCAATCACTTTATAAAAATCTGTTTCAAAGAGTATGTTCAATAAAAACGAAATTTTTCACGAGCCCGAGCCCGAACGCAATTGTGAATTACAGAGCCCGAGCCCGGTTCGGGCCCGGTCTCGGGCTCGGGCTGAGCCCGTCTCATCTCTAGCATGTATACATGCGTGTGTGTGTGTTTGTGTGAGTGAACGCGATAGTTCCTAAACGGTGTATTCGATTGAGCTCAAACTTGATCAAAACCCCCCGTCAAGTGACCGGTATTGATTTTGGAGTGTACATGACATAGTTTTTTTTTTTACAGGGTTGCAAAAATGAATTCTTTTACATTATGGCCTACGGATGGAAATACTTGAAAGACGCTATCATCTAATTGGTGCATTCGATTGAGGTCAAATTGAGTATGTATATTAAATGTCATAGTGAAAGGAGCTGTATAGATTTTGGTGTGCGTAGATCTGATAATTTGTACATAGTGTTGTAAAAAATTATTCTTATACTTGAAGGTCTATAGACGCATATTATTTAAAGTGTGCGTCTAAATGCTGCATTCGAATAAGTTTAAATTGGGTATAATTGAGTGAATATTATAAGTCACCGACACGCTAACTGTGTAGATTTTGGTATGTGTACGGCTTATAGATTTTGTACAGGGATATACTAAAAGGAGTTTTAAACATTATGGCTACAGACGCAAAATCTTCAAAGTGCACTAGCGATTATATGGTTTTTTCGATTGAGCTCAAATGGTCAAATTATAGTATGAGTTCATATTTCGATTGAGTTCATACTGTAGGATACTGTCTTACATACTGTATAGATTTTTATGTCTATAAGACTTACAGTTTTTTACGAGACTACAAAAAATATTCTTATACATTGCGATCAATACACTCAAATTATCTGAAGTGCACTAGCGTCTGAACACTGCGTCCGATTTATTTGAATAAAATTTATTTAAATGTTTGGAAAAGATCAAGTGTTTGGAAAGTCAAGTGGAGCCACTCCAACTTCTTTATATTGTTATCTATTGGTTTTATATTGTTATCTATTCGTAATCTTACTCACTACTTTAGCCACCTTACCTCATCAATTGTGTAAGATGACGAAAATTACTTATTTTTTGGGAAGAAATACTTTGACATCTTCGAAGAGGAAATGAAGTGGTTCCTTTTTTTTTGTAAAACACAAAAGTTGAAAGCAGTCTCAAGCTCTGTCTTAAATGTAAATTTCAGTCTTTTAAACCGTTTTCTTAATACAGGAAAAACATTTGAAGCTTTATTTTGTATCTTACTGCACTTTTCCCTAATATATGAGTTTCATTTGAAACAGAACAAATGCCATTAGATCGACTTTTAGCAATTACTGCTCATTGATCGTAATATTTTGCAATTACTACACACAGAATTTTTCATAGAAAACATGTAACAGTAAATTTTAATACCATCCAAACATAGCATCCCAGTATAGATGGAAAGATAGGCGGGAAATAAATACACAGAAAGACAAAATGAAACCAGAAACGCTTTTTCAGAAACTCTTAGCTTTATGAGATATTAAAAAGGCATCCTAGCTTTTTACTTAATTCGTTTACAGAGTTTGATTAAACTTGCAGATGTATGATAAAAAAATGTACTAATGTATAACCGTCAAATAATACATATTTTACACAATATTTCTGTAGATAACAAGAAATATCACTTTATAATAAGCTCAGACTGAGTGCATTAAATCAACTTAATTGCATAAAACATTGCATCTGAATATTCAAAACCCTCCCAGAACAATTGTTCACAACATTTTCAAAGCACCGTAATCTTAAAATCGATTTTGACTTCAATACATCTTATCTCTATGCAGGTTTTCTCTGCATCGTTAATTTCAATCTTTTCCCAGATGAAATTTTATCTATTTATCTTAATATTTCTTGCATTTATGCACTCTCCAGAGAGTGTATTTAATGGCAAAACTTTACCTCTTGTATATTAGAGAAGTTGATATTAGGCTGAATTCTCTAACGTATTCACGCAGTTTTCTGTTAGCGATCAGGAAAGACTAAAAGATAAACCAACGACAATGATATACTTCACATCTTGTTTCCATGAAGTTAGTCTCTGAATTGTACGTGGTTACAACTCGCGTAATTATTTATTCCCTGATAGCCTGACAACATCGTATTTCTCCTATTATCTGCCCATAAATGTATATATAAACCCTCAGTAACTTTTCTTCTTTCTCTCCTACGATATTATCGATATTAAAATTTTTTAAACGTTGTTTACGTTAGTATTTAAAAAAAGTAAATTTAATTAGGAATTGATTAATTTATGCACATCGTGGCGTTGCTTGTCATTATTATGAGCATTTTTACCAAGCCCATTACGTTTTATCTAAATCTAGTTTATTTCATGTTATATATGAGCATGGTCGAGTTAACCCTTTAGCGCGCGGTGGTCACGCCCAAAAACCACGTAATTCCAGCAATATCACTGCCAGTGTAAACAGAAAAAAAAATGTTAATCGGCTCTAATTATATCCAGTTCTTCTTCTGTATCGATTTGAAAATAGTCGCACTTCAAAGAGTTTAAGAGCTGCTTCCGTCACCTGGTCCACCAGGACTAGGTAGGCGACTGTGATGGAAAAACTGTGGTCTTCAGATTTCTGTCCTCGATGAAACGCTTTACGTCTTGAGCCATGACGTCAGCGTGGCACTGCTTCCCAGAGTGGATTCCGGCCGTGGCACTGCAAGTCCAGGCAGAACGCCTAAAAAAGGTAACGACAGTCATCATTAACTGTCTTGTATCATTTTTCAGTTTTGGCTGGATTCTGGAGAATGATAGCCGAATTTCTGACATCAGTTTAATAAAACACTGATAACTTTATTTAATCTAACCTAACCTAAGTAATCTAACTAACCGAAGTAATTCGATATTTGCGCGAAAATGATTAGCAAGTTCGACTAAAGAAAAGTACCGTCAGTAAATACATCAATACATGCTGCACGTGAATTTTAGTAATTCTTTGTTGATGGAGTTTCGGTTGCTTTGACAGTAACACTTTTGGATACTTTTTTAAAATTCTAGATTTTTTTTTCGTTTCTTAATTTCGGCTTAAAATATAATTAAAGTATGTTTATGATGCAAAATATAGTGGCAAAGAGGCTAATTTTTATTTAACATTTATGTTATTTTATGCAAGTTTTCCACTTAAGGGGATCATTTTTGGCCACCTTCCCTTACATAAAAATGAGACATTTTTGTTAAAAAATGCTTTATTATGACTGTTTGGAAAAACTTGTTTGCTTAATTCTTTTTTAAAGACATTTCCCCTTCTATTTAATGCCATCATCTGAATAATTCACTTTGAAAATAAAAAAGATTTGCATGACTGAGCTTCTAATTTCGATAATTTTAATGTCTTTATGTGCACTATTTTTAATATTGTTATCAAATTCTTCTTCCTTATGCTATGGCTCGAAAAATAAATTTAGGTGAACAAGTGTTTTCTTTTTTTTCATCGTATTTGTTTGAGGTAGATGTTTTTCCTTAGTTTGTGGATGCAGACCGGTAATTATTTATTCCGTGGCAGCTTGGGAATATTTTATCTTCTGCAGGATCTCTACAGCTGTTCTCATCCGTCTTACCCTAATTACTAGCGTTACTTTTTCCATGCTTTAAGGAAGAAAAGTCACATTTCTCATAAGGAAATTATTCTAAAAAGATTTTAGCGTGATTATTTTTAATTTTTAATACGCTGAACTTAATTTTTAATTGGTACATGCTACATGATTTTAAATTACGCTGAAAATAAAGATTTTTTTTTTTTTAAGTTCGTAACGATGAGAGTTAAGCAAGAGTATAATCTTCATTTTGAATTTGAAGAAAGACGATGGAGATATTTTAATAGTAGATAAAAATCCGCTTCTCGTATCTTACAATGGGAGCGTAGTTGTTTATTTGAAAGAACTTTAATACGAACTTTTTGGATACAGAAGTAATGTTTTCAGTTTTCAGAACCTGAAATTCGAGTAGACATATGATAAATATTGTTACGAATTTTCGGGGCAACTCGCTGCTCTCGGGCTTAAAATAGTTTAAAATTCGTATTCTACGCTTCAAATAGATAAATTTTGCTTTTTGTTGCATCAAAATCGGCCAATTAGAACCAGGCCAGAGATATGGAGGTTTCGATTTGTCATTATTTTTCAATGGAGGTTCTAGAAATCTCGAGAAATATTAGTCCTAGAGCTTAGATCTCTTCACTTTTGAGGACTTATTTTTGGCGCCAAATTTGGCGATATTTCGCCAAAAGTCGCCAAGCTTGGCGACTTTTTGGTCATTTGGCACGATTTTCCCAATGGGGCCTGGAAGTTGTTTTTCCTGCATTAAAAGCGCATTATAACCTAACATTTCTCTTCTATGACGTAATCAATATTCTCGCTTTATGTAGAAACTTCAAGAAATATACTCCTCTAGAAGCTTCCCGCAGTTTCTGCCTCCTCTATATAAACCAGCGCGTTGCCCCGACAGTTCAGTGTTGATCAAGCTTTGAGAAAGTGAATACGCTTGCTTTGTGAAGGAAGCTGTGTTTCGCGCTGTTTGTGAAGCTTTGAATTTAAGTGCTGTGTGTAAATTCTTCATCGCTGAGTCTTGAGAGACTGTTAGCGTTATTTCTCGTATATTTTCGCTGAATTCTTGCCAGTGAAAGTGTTCTATTTTGTGTGAGAAATACAGCATTTGTGAGAGCTTCTGATCTAATCGAACTGATAAAAGCACATTACTGCTAGATTGTGCTTCTGAATTGTGTACAACTGATTGTTCTACGAAGTTCTAGAAGCAATAAAGTTTGTGTTCCATCCTGACAAGAGACTTTTTACTTGAACTTTATACACCAACTGGACTTTAGAACGACGAACCCCAGGAGTAGCAGAGTAATTCCGCAACAATATGAAAATACTTACGATTGCTTAAAATCGTTGTCAGTACAGTCAGACTTCGTTAGTAAGCCACCTGGATAAGACACCATTCCGCATATTACACCATCTTTCATAAATCCCGACTTTTTTAATACACCTTTTCACACTTTGTTCTCCCCTTATTGCGTAGCTACTTTTCAAAAACTGCGTTTAAGACTCCGTTTAACTCAGTCCTATTTCTTTTTAAAGTTTATCTACCAAAATTTTGTTGAGTACGGCTCTCAGCATTTTTCCTTACAAAGATTCTTGCCTTATTAACAAATTTTAGGAATCCATTTAGGATGTTTCTTCTTTTCGACTTCCCGTACGATGGCAGAAAACATGACAGATTGTCCAGTTAAACAATAAGTACTACCTACCATCTTTACTTATAATTTCTTTAATTTATCATCCATTTACTCAATTTAAATTCTTATTCTACCAATTAATATAAATTATTAATTAACCTTAAGGACCGAGTTAAGATAATTACAGTCACACTTATTATATAAACATTGAGAATTTCGTTTCGCTTTTAATATAAACTCCGCTTAATAAGTCATTTTTATGTGGCTCTCGAGAGTGATGTACTAATGAGGTTTGATTGTATTTATACATTTAAATATAACGCATTTTGAAATACTTACTTTCTATAAGTTACTAGTCTGATATTAATTTCTATCTCACTCCATGAGTAAGTATGCTGCTTAAAGGCATATTGCGGTCAAACTGCCCTTCGTATGTGAGGCATAATGTTACATAGAATGTATTTGGAATTATTGCCTAGAACAAACATGGTTTGACGCAATGGCGAAATGTGAAGATACTCTCTGCAAATGTTAATTTACGAGTATACATGATTACAAAAGAACTAATCAAGAGTTTCAAGAGATTTGCATTTCGAACTTTTCATTCAATTAGAAAGGACAAAACGCGTCTGTAATTGAGATGTTTAGAGATTAGTGTGTAAATTCCAGGAAACCAGCACATTCTTTTCTACTTCCTTTGCTATAAATGCGAGTAAATAAATGCTTTTAATATCAAATTTTGGAGAAAAGGGTTGAGAATAACAAGAAGTTTAATTCCAATGCGTTAAGGTCTACAGGTATGAATTGTTTGGCATTTTGTGATGTTATCGTTATGATTATAATAATAATAATAATGTATTTTTAAATTAAATTGAAACACATAAAATTTCAGTAAGTTTCTAATTACCAGATAAGTCTAAGCCTAAAATTACTATTTGTTACATTTTAAAACAAAAAAAAGTGTAGATTTTTTTCTTTCAAGAAAAGTGTGAAAAAAAAAAGAGAAGCCGATCGTTTACCCTACTTGCAGAGCGAATTTAAAAACATGTCCTGAAATCAATTTTTTTTCATTCGCAAATGTTGCATTTTACATTAATCACTTTATGGACATCTCTTTTTTCTTCTTCTTTGAAATAGAGTGTAAATTAGGCATATGAAATGACGTTTGGCCTCTTAAACACACCCAATAGTTTACAAATTTTTAAAAATTATCTCTAATCCAACACCTATGTTAATAACTCATGTACATGCCGTATTTTGTATTATTAGCTTCAGTAGTTTTGGATAGGCGAAGTATTGACTTACCAAATAATAAAATTGCTTACCAGTCCTTCTAACATTTCTAAGCAAAGAAAATTACTACGGATACAACAAGCATTATTCCAGGATATTTTAATTTTATTTTGACTTCAGTTGCTTGCCTGTCTGCTGCTCCTTTAATACTCAATAAATATGTAACTATCAATTACATGAGCAAGTTTTGTGAAAATCGTGTACGTTGGATTAATTTCTCTTTTACAGGGAAAAAATATTCAAATAGGCATTGCGATATGGAAAATTATGAATAGAATGCGTTAGTAACGTTATAACATTTATTCTGCGGTAACATGCAAAAATAAGACACATAGTTTGGATGGTGCTTTATAATCTGTGCGTTGAGCATAATTTTAATTCCCGCAGAAAACTGAAACTAAAATATCATCCATTTAACAAAAAAATGTTATGTTTCATAAGAAACGAAAAACACAAATATTTTCCCCACCAATAATCAAACATTTGCATATTTTTATAAAATTAAATTCAAATTAGTTCTTCTACTTGCGCATACAAAACAATTGCCTAAGGATTTAAATGCATGCGTAAATTAAATTACTGAAACAAAACAGCTTCTTTAATATTCACTTGCAAAATCATTGTTCATTGTTTAAGGGGCTTTTATTCAATTTTGTTTCAATATGATGCTCGGAGTGAAGAATTCATTTGTCAGACCGATATACACTTCTAGTCGATTAGTAAATATAGCCGTTAAGATAAATGTATCAGGTGGCAAATACGAGGCGGTGATTGATTATTGTTTTGGGCCATATCTCACTGTCGGCAGATGATATTGATTGTAAACTTATAGTTAGGAACTATCCGCGGGGAAAGTCTCAGTTGTTTCTCTCGCTTTGAAATTTAAAATTGTTTTTAATCGATTTGTGGAAAGAAGGTGGATATCAATACTTATCGCATGTTTTTAAATATTTTTTAAGATAGATAATATATTATTCATTTTGTTTTACTGTATGTCTGTCCGTGATATAGAACTAGTAAAGGTGTTTAAACTGCTGCGAAATTTTGGGGTCTGTCACGTTTAGTTGTTTGTAGTATTTTTACTCTAGAAAATGATGAACGTTAACTTGCTGTGCTTTTATAGATTACAGTGCTTTTACTCATACGGAATATATGCCAGGTGATTCAAAATGGATGTTACATCTATTATTTCTTAAATTTAAGGTGACCGAAACATACTTTCAATTAGAAAAGTTTGTCAAATTTAGAGTAGCTTTCAGGTATGGCAATTTTTTTTTATAAGAAAATGCATCTTTGTAAATAAAATTAGACATTTATCTGTACTTGGAGTTCAAAATGTTTGAGATTTCTATCCGTTTCAAGCAGCTGGGAATCCAGTACGAGCATAAAAAAAATATTTGTCTGTCATTCTGTCGGTGATACTTTTTATATTCGCACATAACGTAAAAATGGCTGAAGCGAATGCAATAAAATTCGGTGACATGATAGGTGGTCTCTCACCTTAAACAAAAGGCTTCTAATTAAAAAAAATTTTGCTAAGATTTTGAGATTCTATGAAATTCGTTTCAAACTGCGTACATTTGTGTTCGCGCTCCACGTAAAAATGACTGATTGGAGTGAGGTGAAATTGGATGACACGATAAGTGGCCACTCAACTTAAACTACAGGCATCTATTTTTTTTTTAAACGTTTGATTAGATTTTAAGATTTTGCGAAAATCGTTTCAAAATGCGTAAACTTTTGTTCGAGTATCACGTAATAACGACTAAATTGAATGAAATGAAATTTGTGGCATGATAGCTGGTTACTCAACTTAAATTATAGACGTCAAATTTCTTAAAAATTTCAATCAGATTTTGCGGTAATTGATTCGAAATGATAAAGTTTTGTGCGCACATCACATAATTACGACTAAAGCGAATGAATTGAAATTTCATGACATGATAGGTGGCCCCTCAACTCAAACGTTAGATTTCAAATTTTTAAAATATGTTTATTAGATTTTGAGATTTTGTTAAAATTTATTCAAATTGTGAAAATATTTGTCGATTATGTATAAACCACTGAAGCGAATTAAATAAAATTTAGTATCATCACAGGTGGTCACTTAAGCTAGAGGCGTCAGAGCACTTTAATAATTTTTTTTTTTTTTTAGATTTTGAGATTTTGTGAAAACTGAATACGTGTTAGTTCCATTCCTGAGAAACAGCAATGGAAATTCAATAAAATATGGAATTATGTTAGATGCAAGTTAATTTAAGCTCTACATGCCCAAACTGTTTTATATATTTGAAAGATTTTGGGATTTTGTGAAAATCTTATAATAGCTTTTTCGCGCATCCTTTAAAATGGTTTAAGAGAATACAATGGAGTTTAGCAACATGATCCGAAACGACTAAAATAAAAAAACGTCGGACTTTTTTGAAAAATTTGAATAAATTTAAAACTTTTTTTAAATTGTCTATTTGCTTCCTTAGATTTTGTGAAAATTGCGCAATTTTTTTTGAGGCATAGTGTTAAAAATCTGCAATGAATCAAACAAAATTTAATTACATGTTATTAATGACCGCTTGACTTGAAAAGCTCATTAATCCAGAATAAAACTTTAATTATTAAAATTAAAAAAATTCTAATGTCAATATTTTTCTCATCACTTTGTTACACTCTGACTTGTAATCTTTTAACGATACACAGAGTTTATAATTTTGCTGACTATACTATTTCCAATATTCTAATTCCATTCTTGGCAATACTACAAGTCTGACGAAAATTCAGGCTTTTTAGAAATTT
Organism: Cheiracanthium punctorium; assembly: GCA_038373885.1. Classification (NCBI taxonomy): domain Eukaryota; kingdom Metazoa; phylum Arthropoda; class Arachnida; order Araneae; family Cheiracanthiidae; genus Cheiracanthium; species Cheiracanthium punctorium. The sequence continues at coordinate 27,449 of JAWZYV010018009.1, forward strand.
GCATTACTTACTAACGCACCAACGACTGGTGCTGCAGCTAATACATAATTAGAATATAAAATATAATTTGTATGCTATAATTTTTTTGGGGGCTACATTATGTTAACAGATGAGTCCAGATTTGCCTTACAACCTGATGATGAGCGTGTAAGGGTCTGGAGGGAACAAGTCAGATGCAATCGACCTTAGAACATCATTGAACATAAAGCATTCCGTGATGGAAGCATTATGGTCTGAGCAGGGATTTCATTGGGATATCGCACCGACTTGCACATCTAGAGTCGAGGTTCTGTGACGGCTGTACGCTATAGCGATTGAGTCCTATACCCCACTGTGAAATTGTACGCTGCAGCAGTTGCTCTTTCTTTGTTTTAATGGACAGTTATGCGCGTCCCCATACAGCTGCCATCGTTGACGGCTTTCTAGAGAGTGAGGGAATTGCCTGAATGGAGAGTCCGGCTTACTCGCGAGACCTTAAGCCAATGGAAAATCTTTGGGATGCCCTCGGCCGTGCTATATGCAGAAGTTGCCCACCTCCAGTCACTCTTAGAGATTTAGAAACTGCCCTACAGGAGGAATGGCGATTATTGGACTTTGTGGCGGCTGATCGCCTAGTAACAAGCATTATCACGTACTGTACATTTGTATGAAAGTGAGGAGTGCTCATATAACCTAATAATGTCGGTTTTAATTGTTTGTTTTGCATTTAAATATCATTTTGAAAATGACATAAATGTGACGTCATTTTTATAATCTATGAAAATTCAATATTTTTTCCATCTGTGTTTGTAATTCTTTGTTATGTTCCATGAATAAGCACAGAGCTACTTACATGCAGTATTTCGTGCCAATCAAAGCAGTACTTGTCCATTTTTTTCGCATTTTACCGCTCCGTGCTTAACTTTCGATAGTGACTGTATTAGAGATAACTATCAATAAATAGAAAAGAGATAAGTAGACAATTTAACTTATGTTAAAAAGTGAATTATATACAGACTGCGCCAATATTTTAGCTGGGCGACGAGTAGTGCCTTTCCAACAAAAAGTAAAATATTTATCCAAAATTAGGCACAAAGTAACACTTTGGAACAGAGCATCTAGATGGTTTTAATAAAAAAAGATGAAATTGGAAATTAATCGAAAAAAAAATTAAGGAAATCTGAAATAATTTCAAATTTTAAGTATGCACTAAAGTGTTATATATTAAAAACGTATCATAATCGATGCGTCCTCCCTATTTTCTTTCCTTATTTCATTAAGCTGGAAAGTGCATCATTATTCATGAGTGTGCTGTATTTTCTCCCTTGTTTAATAAAACACATGCTTGGAATCGAAATCTATCTTAAAATTGCCTACTAAATCTGTTTTACAATGTTCGCAAGCATAAGCATATACAAATAGTACTGTTTGGAAGGGGCATCATAATCCATGAGTGTGCCGTGTTTGTCTTTCTTGGGTTGATTTCTACTTTAATGACCCGACTCTCCAAGGTTGCGATAATTTAACATATGCAGTTACCACTACGAATTTTTGTATTTATGTGGCAATCGCAATTCTGAATTAAAATGGTGATTTGGAACCATTTAAAATGGTAATTTCTTCGCTTTAGTTTTCACCTAGTTCTTTTGGGAGCGCTAAAACTTGTCCATAAATCCTAGAGATCCATGACCGCTGACTTAAAGCATTTTCAACGGTTTTCGGAAGGTAAAAATCTCGTCCAATGATAGCGTTTCAAGGGTCGCACAGAAATTACGAAAGAATATAATTTTTTGAGCTCTATCAAAAAATGTGTACATTCAAATTCATGTATAGTCCCTAGTGATCTTTGTTTAAATATACAAACTTTGTTTAAAAATACTTTGCTAATATACTTTGTTTAAAAACGTTTTATCATGAAAGGGTTAAGTTTGGCACATCGCCTCATTAGTGCACTAGTCACGTTTTACTAATCAGGATTTTTTTGTAAGGGGATCGTATACAACTTTTAAAAGTGTGACTTTTAGAAAATTAATGAGTGTAGTTTTTTCTTAACGTAGACTTCCTTCCTACCTTATTTTGAACATTTTTTTCAATTTCCATTTCCTACTTATCTTTAATAGATAAATAATTAAAGCGTCTTATCAAGTTTTTGGGACACTCTGTTTAATATGTGTCTAAGGGGTTAAAAAAACAAAAAACAAAACATGTCTTTGAGTGAAATAATTACCGAGATATTTAATGGATGACTGACAACTGGATGAAAAAGACGACTTAGGGCGAGATTCAAGTGAAACGCGCGCGATCGAGTTCGAATCGGACGTTTGTCAGTCCCCAGTTCCCAGTTCAGTCCCTAGAATGCTTCCAATGAACAAACCTATCGTGCTGTCACGTGATCAAAACATGATTGTTTTGTTTCAGTTGAATAAGAAACATTGATTATATTTTGAAGTTTTCCCTGTTCGACGCGGAAAACGTTCGAATTGTGTTTCACTTGAATCTCGCCCTTAAACCACTTTTATGCTGCGTTTGCGCCAGTTTCCAGGGGAAAAAATCTTTCCTTTAGGTAAGGCGACCATATTTTCGAACGTAGAGTTGAGGACATGTCCCCATTTCTGAAACAAAAGGGGGGGGGGACATTTTATAATAAATGAAATAATTAAAAATAATCTAATTAAAAAACAATGTAATAATTAAAAATTGTCCTCAATTAATTGCTTCTTTACATTTTGAAGACAAATCGCAAAAGCAAAAAAAAACAGAAATTGGGGACTGACCTCGAAAGTTGAGGACGTATGGTCACCCTACTAAAGTAAGGGACAAAGTTGATAAAAGTTAAATGATGATCACTTTGTTGGAAAATGGCAACTTAACGTTTTCAAACTCGTTATATCGACGGGTTTAGTTTCACTTGAACTAATCGAGTACTGGATTATGAAATTATCGATAGTTTATTCTTTTAGGGGTCGTCCACTAATTACGTCACGATTCCAGAATACTAATTTCAAAGTATACCAGAGAATGTCAGAGAAAATGTTGTGGTTGAACTTTCTGTAGAATTTGCTAATCATGCATTACAGGAAAATTCTAGTTAAAATAGGAATTATACAGGAGTGAAATGTAGCTGTCGAATGAACGTCAGTTGAAAATTTATTTTAGTTTTCTCACTTTTGAGACATCTCCTTACTATTTGGCGACAAATACTAACCTTCTTGGGCACAGAGCAAAATTTTTCCAAAAATGTGTGATAGGGAACGGGGAACCATATAAACACTGGCCTCCAAAAGTTAAGGAAAAACTGTTTTTTTGCGCCTAATTTGCAAATAAATGAACGTAGAAACACCAAATTTGGATGACATGCGCACAAAACAGTTATGTATTGACTACAACATAGAAGTTTAAATAAGAGAAACGCAAAAATGCTTTACAACAACAAAAAAAGCAATCTCACTGGAAAAGTCCATTTTTAGAAAAAGTAATGTATCACAGTTTTATGTGGTAAAATGTCACAGAAACATAACAAAAATGAGTTTTAATAAGGGATATGTCCACCTCTAGCTTCAATGAACTGGCGACATCGACTGTCTATGCTGTCAATTATGTTGACGGTTACGAAATGTCGAAACCAAACAAAACCAAATCGAAACCAAATGTCGAAACAAAAAGCGAAAACCAAATACGGAGTAAGCTTTGTTCCAGCTCTCCTAAAGACCTTGGAGATGGACTTAAAGCAGCAGCATGTCTGCTAAGATAGTCCCAAAGATGCTCCAAATCAAGACCAACAAAATATTCCTACAGCTGGATGAGGTCGGGCATTATCATCCATCAGAATGAAACCATCGCCAATTGCACCGGCATATGGGCGGACATATTGATCATGGAACTCATCCCGATATTTCAAGCCAGAGTTTCTCCCTGGAGAACATGCAGGTCAGTGTGACTACCGAGTAAGAAACCTTCCTTAACCACACATTATTCTACCACCTCGGTAACTGTGCCTTTCAGCAGTGTTGGATTGATGTTGTCTCGTGCTTTCTTCCCAACAATCAGCAGACGTCCTGAATTGCTCTCCAGTCGCTCTTCGGCTGTAAAGAGTACAGAAGCCCATCGCTGTCTGGTCCAAGAAACGTGTATTCTTGCCCATGGTAAGCGGGCCCTTCTCTGTCGTCCGTTGAGGGGACACACACAACTGGTCGCCTTGCATAGAGATCTGCATTGTGAAAACGCTTTCGCTCAGTACTAGCGGATATTCTTCTCCCTGATGCTACAGAGCGATCTGGAGCAAGTTGCGGATCAGAAATGCTTCTTCTCCTTCGGGCCGTAAGAGCTGTAAAACGGTTTTCTGCAGATGTTGTAACTCGAGGTCGGCCTGTAACATGTGTTCTGGACGCAGAAGCTTCGGTTTGATATTGATTCCAGAGGCGGTTGACCACACTGCGAGACACATTAAGACGCCTAGCTGCATCAGCCTGTTACAACCCCATTTCCATCGATCCGCCCGCCTGCCACCCTAACGAATTGGGCAAGCGGCTTCTCTGAGACATTGCGGGATTGAACAAGTTCAACCTGGATTCAGTGAGAGGGGATTAAATCAACCCCTCCCCAGGGACGGCCCAAGGGGGGTGGTGCGAATGTAGGCGATCGCCTAAGGCCCCGCGCTTATAGAGGCCCCGCTCCTGAGCCATTTTATTGCTATCGCATAAGACATGATAGAGTAGAGGCCCCGCTCTTGCGCTTCGCCTGGGGTCCCGCGCGCCCCTCGGGCCGCCTCTGCCCTCTCCCTCGTTTTCTTATGTTCTTGAATTTGTCGTGAAATGAATAAAAATTTATGTTTTTTCTATATCAATAGATGCTAAAAGGGTTAACATGTTTGTTTCCAACGGAAAACGATGCACGCATATTTAATGATATTTTACAGCGTCACACAAAGGAATACTAACACGCTAAAGCGTATTGTCGACAGCTTTTTGAAGTGAGTCACTATGATGTTATTGCTTATTCAATGGTAGCTACTTCATGCTTGCATGCTTGTCTACGGTAACGCCAGCATTTATAAGATTCAATTAAGTACTTTATGCCTTTATAACATATTAGCAGAACAAGACGTATGTTCTGCACAGGCTGCCCAGGCTACGAAGGGGCCTCATCAAAAGTATGAAATTCGCCAACTGGACTCTAGTTCCTGGTCTGCTTCGCCTGCTTGAATTGGCATTGTCTGGACACACATCCTTTTATGAAAATTTATACCAGGTAACAGTAATTCCTAAAAATTAAAATGCAATTAAAATGTTAAAGAAATATTTAAGAGTGGAACATTTCATTGTGTGACACAACATTTATTTTTATGTTCGCACATTTAATAAAGTGTATATATGATTTATTTTTCTTTTCATTTATATAAAATAGTTAGTGTAAATGCCCCAAGCAGTTGCAGAGAAATAAATTATGTAATATATTTTCTATTTTTTCTGGATTGTAACGCCAAAATAACTCATGTTCAAAATGATACAATAAATCTTTGCGTACTAGGTTTATCATTTCTCAAAGACAGTTTTACAATCTCACCTGACTAGAAATACAGATATATCTACACAGCAGGTGACTCCTTTCTATACCCAATTGAATTATTATCCTTGGGAAATCACGTTTGTCAAAATTTCTTTATAATAGATTATTTAATGTAAACATGTACCTTAAAATAAAGGAAAATTGTAATAGCTTGTTTTAGAGTTTAATAAACTATTTGTTTTTTCAAACAATATTAAATTTGAATGTTTGTTTTTGTAGGCATTATTAGGATAAATTGTTTGTGTTTGCCTTTATTATCAGATTAAACTTTTTGTTCTTGCGAGGTATTAGATTTTTCACATATTGTTCTGCTTAATAATACTCATTTTGAAATTTCACTTTAATAAATAACATTTATTAAAGTGAACAATTAACAATTAGAATATATGTGTACACTGACTGACAAATACTTTATGAATAGTTAAACACCAGTAGATGCGAATTATACAAAAAATGTGGTTTAGATCCTCAGGAACAAAAATTCTTCTTTCTTCCTCATTACTCCTGGCTTAGTAGAAACGTGTGAAAGACTTTCAGGAATTCAGGCCGTGCATGCGGCTGCATAGAGTGATAAATTATCTGGTGGGAGTTCCGCAGATTTTATGTTACTGGACACGTAAATGATTAAACATTTACAATGAAGACATCTTCCAGAAGGCTTTTTTTCGACTACATTGAAAAAAAAATGATTACGGTACAACGTGTGGGTAAAAGTAACGCCAACACGTTGTGATGTTGGCGTTACGTTTATCCACAGGCTGTGCTGTGGATTTACAACACGTTGTGATTTTGGCGTTACGTTTATCCACATGTACTGCAGTGGATTTACAACACGCAGTGATATATTATTTTACAGCACAACGTGTGGGTAAACGTAACGCCAACATGTTGTGATGTAGGCTGTGCTAGCTGCCATAGAATATTTTTTTAAATATTTTTTCACATGTATTTAAGCCATGATATTGAAGAAAAAAAATGTTCGGTAAAAATATAAAAAATCATGCATTGAAGGGTTAAATAAACTGTAATTGATCCTATGTACATCTGGAAAATTACGGTACACAGCTTTTAAAAAATACAATGTAAATGAAAGTCGTACGACTCAAACAGACATTTTAATGTAGGTTTATAATTATTTTTTCTTTAATTTTTATAGTAAACTAACCGACTTGACGATTGCCTTTGACATTTGGCTCACCATCGTAATTTCATGTCATTAATAAATAAAACTAAGTTCTACAAAGCAGCGCTTGAAATACTCATTAAAATCCTCCATGAGCTTTGGTGACAGCTGGCGAAATTCGTTTTCAGTGTTCCCCTTTTAACTGGAAGATCCGCACATAGCCAGATATGGTGCGTTATTGCCCCTCGAAACCAACATCACGAGCTCGAATTCTAAAGTTCAGTCCAACCTTTGCTATACTTAAAAAAGAAAAAGAAAAAAGAAAACAACCTTTTCGCCAATGTTAGTGTTAGCTTATAGAAACCTCAGAAAAACATTTTGATTACGTGAAACAGGTAACCAGATTTTTTGTTTGTTTTGTTTTTTGTTATTGTAACTCTAATAGCTAAGCGTAAATAGTGTATTCCGTTTATATTACATTTAGAAAAAAAGAATGTCACAAATAACGGTTTTCTCTTCCAAGCTAATTTTGCTATTTCTACAAAATATTAGAAGAATTTATGTATTTGGATTCCTTATACTTTAAAGCAAGAATATTGTTCCGATGATATTAACGAATGTCGCTTAAAATTGTAAATGTGTCCTGATATTACAACTGTTAATAAATTCATGAAAGATTTATACCTGCATTTCAGTATTTAAATTAAATCTTTTTTCAGAGAAAAGTATTTTAGTTTCTTCTGAGAATATAATCATACTCACAGTAAACGCAAAATGCCAAAGTTGATTTGTTAGGAAAAATTCAGCAATGCCGAACATTTTGGTCAGCTACTCACGTTTGGGTGCGACATTTGTAAAATCGCTTCCTAAATGACTACTTGGAAACAAAGATCACAAACTGCTAACATTTTAAGTCTGTATCCCCAAAAGACTAGTTGTTCATGAGTCAGTCACTCAGTCAGGGCTTCTTCCTTTCTATAAAAAGGTAATTTGCAGATGACATCAATTTTAAAACTGCTATCTTACTTCGATTTAAAAAAAAATTTCACAACTATCAAAGTTTCACTAAGCCTACATAATATCTATTTACCACTAATACAGTTATAGTGAAGTTAAAATTTTTAAAATTTAATATTTTAAAAATTATTTATATTTTTATCGTTAATACTATTTTTTTAATCACAGTAACAAAATCTAAGGCTTTATTGCTTACAGTAAAATTTTAAACATATTGGAGATGAAAAAATATTTTTACAAAGAGATTCAATGGAGAAAGACTATTTCTATGTAATTTCCCAGTAGAATAGGAGCATTTAGAATACATTCAATAATATTGAAAGAACAAATACTTGATTTTTTTTTTATGGGCTACCGAATTTCATTTTCTTGAAACATTCTGTTTTTCTTCTCTGGTTTTGCATGGAAATTTGTTCATTCGAAACTTTATATTTTAATGGCTACACAAATACACACAAAAAATAAATAAATTCTGTCAGATGTATTTTTATAGGTTTAAAATAAATTAATTTTATTATGAGAATTCTTTTGGCCTATAATAACTTTAAGTTACCGCACGAAAATTTTATAAAAAGAATATGCCATCATAATAACGGAAAATTATCAGAACATCTTTCTATGAAACTGATCTAAGATTTTTTGAGAGACAGACAGACATCTACAAAACTTTAAAATATATTTGAAAAAAAAAACTTTATCTGAAGATTATAACAAATAAAGCTTAAAAAAGTTCAAATTGTAAGCTTGCGTACCTGGTATTACAACTTTTAGTAAATCTATGAAATATTTATAATAGTTTTTTAGTTCTTAAACTAAAACTTTTTCAGAAAAGAGTATTTAAGTGTTTTTCTCAGAGTTTAATCACAGTAAAGGCAAAATGCCAAAGTTGATTTGTTAGAAAAAATGCAGAAATTGATTATGAATACTAGAAATGAAAAATATCATGTTACTCCCTGATTTAGAGATTAAACACCAATGAGAGCAATATATGTATAGATAAGCATATTTGATTTTGCAAATATTCAGATAGCTGACATTCTGTACATAAATAGTAACATACTCTTATCATACAATTTCAAGAATATTATTTTTACGTACGAATAAAAATGTTTTAACTTTTTAAAACCCTTTCACTGTAAATATAATCAGTATAAACATAGCAACTAACATGCAGATTCTTTTAAATAAATCCAATCAAATAAACTAATAAAGTTCTTCATCATGCGATTTCATTACTTTTCGGAAACAAATATTTAAATTTTTTATGAAAAAAAATGAATAATTTAAATTTTCATATGCTAAAAAAAAGCTATAGGCTGTTTATTTGCATAAATACATTCTATACATAAATAGCAATATACTCGTATAAGAAAATTTCCAGATGATTACTTTCATATTTAAAAAAACATCTTTTAATTTTTTAAAACCCCTTCACTGTAACTATAATCATAATAAAACATAACAACTAACATACAGATTTTTTTAATGTAGATTCAATGAACTGATATAATCAAATCTTCATCGTGCGATTTATTATTTTCTTTCTGAAAAAAACTATTTAATGTTTTTATGAAGCAAGAATGTATAATTTAAATTTTCATATAATGAAAAAAAAAGGGATACAGAAATTTTCTTTACGTAAACGCTTGCAATTTGAAATTTATCTTATTGAAATGTAGCCTAAATTTTTGAACCATTACATTTAATGTCTTTTTTATTCATGTGAATTCTAAGCAGTTATCTCTACATTAAACAACGGCAAACAGCACAGCGGCGGAAAGTTTTATTGTTGCTCACGGTAGCTGAATGGTTCTAGGATAACGAAATAAAGGTATTATTATTTTAATGTTTTATCTCTAGGAATTTCCCCTCTAACGAATTCAAAGAGATCAAGTGCAAAATAGAATGCGAAAACCTCTTTCATGAACATCTGCGTGCCTATTGTTATGAGGATGATAAACTGCATTATCAGTTTAAATTCTCAAGCTGTTTTAATATGTTATATGCTCGAATGCTGTACTTGTAGTATTTCATTCTCTTCAGAAATGAATAAATCATGCAGTTTCCAGCTTAAATCAATAAGGAGTAATAGAAGATGGGGTGTGTTTCAACGATATTTTGTTTCTGAATATAAAAGTAAACATGATACTTTATTAGAGTGAATTTAAGATATTGGTTCTTCAGTGTGAAATACAGTGAGCAAAATATCGATACTTTGATGACTTAATATGAAACCTGTTCGGTTTTCTGAAGCGGAAAATTCGATAAATAGTTTATTGTAGTTAGAGAAATATCTCAAACGCGTATTTGCTTCTAGTGTAATAAGATATTCTTTGCTTTAGTGCATTAAGGGATCTATTGTTCAGCAAGATGCAGCATTTTGTTTCAGTATAGGAAGGATTCAAACCGATATTTGACAATTTGTTTGTATAGGGGTACCATGCATATTCTTTGAAAAGAAAATTAGGTGTTTTGATTCGCATTCTTTCTGATATAAAGTACAGCTTACGAGAATCAAAAATTTCAACCTAAAATTGAATTGGGTAAAAGCTTCATGACTAGACGTACACTACATACGAATGTGTTTATAAAAAGGCATGAGTTTTAAATTTTAAAAGTTTTGTTGATCTCACACTAAAATGGCTTTTTTATAAGTAAATTTAAGGAGGAAAATTTACGGCAGAATATTTTAAAATTTTGAGATAGCTCAAGCAGCTTGAAATTAAATCTGTATTAAATGTCACTAATACATAACAAGGTACAAAGAAAAAACATCTTATTTAATGCTGTTATAAAACGATAAGAAACTAATTTGTGTAAGGGCAGTAAAGATAATGAAATTTATTAACCATGAAATCTTATTTATCATAGAATAATGACTAATCAAGAAACTGAAATTGATAGTTAAT
>JAWZYV010018010.1:0-40854 GCA_038373885.1 Cheiracanthium punctorium
CGTGGCAGAATTATCGGACGACTGGCATGTGGACGTACCCAGCTGGAAGTATCGGAGGAACTTGGAATCGTCCAGAGTGTCATCTCCAGGCTTTGGCAACGATTCCAAGATGATGGTAATGTGAGTAGACGTTACAGCACAGGTCGCGCCCGAGTTACAACGCCGAATGAGAACCGCTATTTGGCAGTTACTGCCAAAAGAAACAGACGGAGTACAGCATCAGACCTGTCTCGTCAGCTCTCTTCAGCTACCGGTACGACAGTTTCAAGGCAGACCGTGTACAGACGCTTAGGGCACATTGGTCTATATGCTCGTAGGCATGTCAGATGTGTTCCACTTACCGCAACTCACTGTCGCCTGCGATTAACCTGGAGTAGAGAGCATGCATTGTGGACACCGCAACAGTGGTCTTGTGTGATGTTTTCCGACGTGTCCAGGTTTAGTTTGGAGTCTGATTCTCGCCGGACATTCACCTGGAGAGCGCCAGGTACCCGTTACCACCAAGAGAACACCATTGAAAGACGCCGTTACGGTGGTGCAGGATGGCTCGTTTGGGGAGGAATTATTCTTGGTTCCAGAACTGACCTGCATGTTGAGAGTGTAACGATGACAGGCCACATCTATCGGGATGTCATTCTGGAACAACATGTACGTTTGTTTCGGGGCGCCATGGGTGCTGAATTTGTGTTTATGGATGAGAACGCCCGTCCTCACCGTGCAAACATTGTAGACGAATGCCTTCAATCGGAGGATATCACCCATATGCATTGGCCAGCATACTCACCGGACTTGAATCCAATAGAGCAAGTGTGGGATATGCATGGCCGACGAATTGCAGCCCGTCAACCCCCTCCCACCTGTCTACCGGAACTTCGGAGTGCATTGCTTGATGAGTGGTGTAATATTCCCCAAGATCAGATTGATCATTTGATACTCAGCATGCCGAGGCGTTGTCAGGCCTGTATTGCATCATCCGGGAGACATACTCCGTATTAAACATCCTACTAACCATGTTATACTGTTTTTTGTAAATAGGTTCTTTTTTGAAATTTGGTCAAGGGAGTAAAACTTGCAATTTTTATTAATTATGTCAAACATATAGCATCTTTTTTGCTCTTTACTTTTTGTTTAATAAATAGACTTTACAAATAAGTCAAATTTGTTTTGCTTCTTTCTCTTTCTTTGCCTGAACTTTATTATCCTTAATTTATGGACATGAGTGTATTTGAACAATGAGAATATTTTGGCGTTATCCATTTTGCTATAACTCGCCACTTGACGGCACTGTAGCAAATCATTACTTTAATTAATCACTAGATCGCGCTGCAGTGTATCACTTCTTGACTGTGCAACTGATCGCTATGAAAATAGGTATACATAGATATTTGAACACGGGGAAGAGTTTAGCGCTATCCATTTTCCTATATAATTTGCCACTAGATGTCGCGTCGTCAGGGCTGTCCAGCCGATCGTCCTGAAATTTCGTATTCATCGATATCTGAATGCGAAGAATATTTCCACCGTATCCGTTTTGCTAAAACTCTCCACTAGATTGCGCTACGCCACATGGCCTTCTGCACCGTACAAACGATTGCCTTGAAATTCGGTATGCATGGTTATTGAACACAATATAAAGCGATATCCATTTTGCTATATCTCTTTATTACAATAAATAGTAATCCCCACAAATCGTAATATCAAAAAGTCCATTCATTCCCGTGCGAAGAACGGGTACTTCAGCTAGTAATTAAATAAAAACAAAGGAAGCCAACTACCAAAAGCCTTCTAAGATGGCTTACACCCTACTCTGTACACCAGTGGTTCCCAAGCTTTTTTCAATCGCGACCCTTTTTAGATTTTTCAAAACTTTCGCAACCCCCCCCCCCATCTGCATGTTTGACCAATGAAAAAAAAAAGTAATAATGAAAAAATACATCCTGAGATTTAAAATTGATATCTTTTTAATACGTACTGATTTTTAATAGGATGATTGAGGACGAATTTGACTGATAAGTTTGTCTATTCTTGGCTGAATATTGGTCAAAGTCAACTGCATGTCATCTTAAACATCTAATTTATTACTGGCTTTTGTCTTCTTCTGCAAAAGAGTTGAAAATCCAACTTCACGCAGATAAGTGTGGATGCAAATGGCGTTAACATTTGACACGAAAAATTATCGGATATAAGCAACGCACAGCACACCAAAATTGAGTTAATGGTTTTTCTTGGTATAAATCACTTGCGGAGGAGTCATTTTGCAAATTCGAAAATTCACCCTGCACTTCATCAGGAAGATCGGCGACATCTAAAGATGTGTGAAATGGATTTCGCACGATTCAGATTGAAGGGCTTGAAGGTGGCTACTAATTACCCCCTTTAAATTAATTGCAATTCCTATTTCCGACTCTTCTGTCTTAACACATGGGTTCTCAAGCATTAGTTAACACTCCTAAATTCACCGACGTCAGTTTTTGCAGATTTGATACAAAAGCCTTGACGAGAATTAGGATTTTTTCTTTCCAAAGGAAAAGAGAGAAATGGTGTCTCATGGCAAAAAAACGGGAAAATAGTTTACTATTAATTTCCTACAAAAGCGGTCTGCGGCGACCCCCGAAAAAAGCATGGCGACCCACTTGGGGGTCGCGACCCCCCGGTTGGGAACCACTGCTGTACACCTTCGAATTTCGCCAAAGCCACTTGCCTCTACTCTAAAACAAAAGAACTCAGGGGCTGCCCAACATCCGATTAAAATAGCAACCTCATATTTACTACAAAACAAAATAAGTTTATCTCCAATATTTAAATAAAAATTATTGTTTCGTGGGGGAATATCTTTATTATGGGGCGCGTTTTTCCTACCATCCTAATCCTATGGATCTCAGCTCTCGGGAAATGCAAAAGGTCAACTCGCTTTTCACAGAACATCTTCAGAAATAGCCACAAATATTTCCGTTCTATTGAGTCATTTTGAAAAGTTTGATTACGACTTCATTAAAAAATTCATTCGGTTACTGAAAAGTCCCTGAAATGATCGGGACAGATAGGCTACAGCCTAATGAATAATCCGGCCCACTGACGGATTAATACAATTTTGTGGGTGGAGACTTGGATGGAAGATTCACATACATATCCATTTTATGGAAGTAAGTTGGGATTGTTTACATTAATTTCATTTTTCTAGGGATGGGCGGTCGCCTCCTACGACCCCCTCCCTTTAATCCGCCCTTGATCACACCCTGAGTCTGTTCTTTTGTTTTGGCACTTAGTTTTCTTTCGATATTTTGTTTATTTCTGGATTCATTCTTCAAATAAAGACAAACATGTAACAAGCCGACCGAGTTGTATGGTGGGTAAAGCCAGGGCTGGGGAGTAGCGCGCTACTTGTAGCGAAACTACAGTAGCCGCTACTTTTTTTTGTAGTTTGTAGTGTAGCGCGCTACTTTTTTTAAAAAGTAGTGTAGCGTGTAGCGCGCTACAAAAAAACAGTAGTTTGTAGCGAATTTTGGAAGCTACTTTTGCCGTGTCATCATTTCCGGCGATTGATCCCGTGGTGCAATTTCTCTCTCTTCTGACTCCAAGCATAACTAGTGCGTTTCAGTACGCTATAATGGGAACCCAATATATTTTTCAGAATCTTGAAGACGCACTGCGGAGAAAAGTGCCCCCACTGAGCGGTGGGCGTGCTTTTGTGGTTTCACGCGTTATCCTTTGGCGGTGGTCATTAAAAGTCAATAAATTCTTCGACCCTGCGCTGTATCCCCCTTGTACAATGCCTTGACCATTAAAAAAAAAAACCCGCTGCGTCCGGAAAAAGACGCAACTGGAAATCGGCCTTGATGCTTGAAAGACACCCAATCACTCCCCCGCCCCCCCTCCCAGGGGACACACGCACACGAGGGGGGGGAGGGGGTTTGCTTTGCCTGAAGCGGAAGCCTGACATTGTGCATCTTTTTTCTTTTTATCGTTCTCAGTATTATTTGTAGAATCACCAATCTGCCATAAAGAGGAAAAAAAAGGAAGGTAAGAGAGGTCCAAAGTTGAACAGAGGTTATTTTGATGGGGCCTCGAGAGTCTCATTATCACACGGGCGTGTGGGCCCGTGAGCCCCTGAAAAATAAAGGCCTCGCAAATCTCTCCATTTATTGTATATTAAATTTATATATGCTGCAATAATAATTTTTATTAAGCTAAATTTCCTTTATCTATATCATAATTGTGTAACAATAAAAAGGCTTCGAGACTTATTTTCTGTTCTTCTTTCTAACACAATGATAATGGTTTCTAAGACTAGATCAATAAAATAGAAATTAAAGGCGTTATTGAAAATTTATATCCATTAGTTAGCATTTTTTTAAATATTATGATGAAGAAAAGAAAATGGTATATGAGCGCTAAATGGTATATGAAAGCTACCTAGTTGCATTTTTAAAAAATAGGAGGGGGCGCAAAATCTTCAGTTGTCAGGTGGAAACGAGATTTAGTCATTTGCTGTGGGACAGAGAAACTGTTCTCTCAGCTTGTTTCCATCCCAGATTCAAACTATTCTGGATTGAGGAGGAGAGGAAGACCGAAGCCAAAAAAAAATGGATGGAGGAATACCTCCAGAATATGTTTCCGACAACTTCAGATATCAGTATCGAGGATCAGCCCATGGATGATGACTTTTCCGGTTTTTTTAATTTTTCTTTCGCATGCACTCGAAATAGTTACGAGGAAGAACTTACAAGGTTCTTGTCAGAGCCAATTAAACCCCTATCTTCGCTTTCGTACACGTATATGAAAGAAGCCTTCAAAAATACTAACACTGGCGTGCCGTCCAGTGCATCTGTACAAAGATTGTTTTCGATTGCATCGGACGCATTTTCTCTTCGACGATCATGTTTGGCGGATAACAATTTTGAGATCCAGCTCTTGTTAAAATTTAATAAACATGTTTTTGAATAAATTTATGTGGTTTTTATTTTATACTAGAGGCATGGCAGTCTTCCATGAATATGTTGAAATTCTTTCTTTCGTTAAAATTTTAAAGTGTCTATTATATTTAAATTATTAGGTTTTTTGTGTAATAATTTTCAGAATTTAATACGAAAATATGAGAATTTCTATTAATAATTAATAGTTTGTAAAATCCTTAGAGACTTATCTCTCTCTTAGCCTTAAAATAACAATATAATTCTATAAAATTCTTTTATACCTAACACAAAGAAAAAGTTGTGTTGATGATAATAACTTTTAAAATTTCTTTAACATATATAGAGGATTTTTTTAATGCAATGTTTTAAATAGATATATCATGAATTTAATTAGTAATTGTTTTCATTATTTTATAATATGCATATCATATGTGATGTTTTCAATTAAAACAATTATACAATATTACATGGTTCACACGGGTCATTCGTCATAAATCACTAATTTGGTAAGTCATGAAAAAAGGCTTTTATACTCATTAATTTTGATTTGTGCTCAAGAAACTAGAATGTTTGTACAACATGAAAGGGGTCTCAAAACGGGCCTTTTTTTCCCGTTCAAACATCCATTTTATTATTATATTTTTAAAAACTTTTTTAGTTCTCATGATTTTTCTCATGCTTAGCTCACTTTCCCAATTTATTTTTATCATAGAGGTATTAAAACTTAATTAGTTTCAGCAATACTTCAATAATTAGCAGTAGTTGCCAGTAGCGTATATATAGGCTTCCATTTCGGGGGGAGGGGGACGATTCGGTATTTTAAACTTTATTGTTCTAAAGTTAAAAGAAATGTTTCAAAATAGCTCCTTTTTAATAATTGCTTTACATTTTCGGAGGGGGCCCGCCTCCCCCTGCTCAAATACTCGCCTGGTAGTTGTTTATTAGAGCAATAGTTTTTTCTAATTAAACTCGAAAAGGTGCCCGGGGTCTTTCGTGCGTCCACCAAATCTGCGGCGCTCAACGCTACAAGGAAACCACCTTTTAATAAACGCGTTCTTTGGACGCGAGAGACACCCGCTGAGGTCATTAATCACGCTGGACGCGAGTAGAAAACCAAGGCTTTCGATATCGATAGTTTTCTCTAATTAGTATATAAATATCCTTAAATATGAATGTAATGCAAATTGAATCTGTTAGCAAAATTTGTCTCTTAAAAGTAGCGAAAAAGTAGCGAAGTAGCGACTACATTTCAAAAGTAGTGTAGCTAACTACATTTGTCAAAAAGTAGTTGTAGTTGTAGTTAACTTCATTTTTCGAAAAGTAGCGGTAGTTGTAGCGCGCTACAAAAAAAAAGTAGTTTTTCCCACCACTGGGTAAAGCACCGTACTCCGGTTTCGGGTTCAATTCCCGGAGGCCGGGGTTCGATCCCCGACTGGGCGTGGTTGTCTATGTGTCCGTCTCTTCATAGGGGGTAACGTGGCCGCCCACTGGGGGCCCCCATAATAAAATGGCCACACCTTCGGGTAGTTATGGCAAGGCTTGTGGCCAAGTGCCTGCCCATTAGAAAAAAAAAGAAGTAACATTATTGGTAAGGAATACATTTTCTAAAGGCTATAGGTGGGTGGTACAAGGATCTGGATACCCCCCTCCTCCGTTTGTCCGAGCTTCGCTTTTAGTCAACAAAAAGATAGTGATACAGCCTTCCTTTCTGTCTTTTTTTTATTTAAAATTCTGCCTTTCCCACCTTTTGGACGTTAAATGAAATTTTTTTCTGAGTACTGTGTTTTGTTCCACAGTATTTTTGAATACTCTTGTGTGTGTCCTTATTCTCTAATACTCTTGTGTGTGCTGACTTTGGAATACTCATTCAGTTTCGCGTACTTAATGAGTTGACTAAATAATGCAGCCATGCAACAGCCACATATATACAATATATAAAAATATATACATGGTGGTCTGAAAGAAACCTCCCCTATATGAGTCCCTAGAGGCCGAACCGTTCAACTAATCGAAATGAAAGTTTAGATATAGTTATTTGAATGTATGGGGTCCAGATTCTGATGATTTAAAACAATAAAGCTCTCACAGTTACGGTTACAGTGACAAAATTTCGAAATTTTCGAATAGCAACACCCACTTTTTTCGTCCGCAAATTGATCGGAACATGGTAAAACCTTAAATGGCGTTGGGACGAGACACGTATGGTGTAAATTGGAGGTGTAAAACATTTGTAAAGAAGAGCATCGTAAAGAACCAATGATAACAAAAGAGAGGAGAGGGGGAAAAGACTTTTAAAAAAAGGACAAAAAGCCTAATAACTTCTACAAACGGTGTAGAAGTTATTAGGCTATTTGTCCTTGACTTTGTAATCTTTTTGCAGTAATGGCGAAAAAAGTTTTATCTTGAAGTCAGGGTTCAGCGCAACTATATAGCAGGATGATACGCTTTAACTTCCCATAGAGTGCAATGTATTGGGAATATTCTGAATGCTCCTGTAGGATAACTATAAATGCTACATAGATCATTTACAATAGGGTACATGGTACTGTAGATAAGAATAACATGTAAATTTCGTAGAAATCAATGCATATTTATGAGAGTTAGATCAAGGACGGACAGACAGAGAAACCGAAATCTTAAACACTTTTCTACCTTGTTGGAAAGTGTTAAAAAAGCTAGATCATGGGGGGAGAAAACGAAAACTTTCAAGGTAAAGGCGCGAGGCCCCAAAAAGCGCGGGGCCCGTAGCATTTGCTACTTCTGCTATATTGTTAATCCGGCACTGGGGCTACGACAAAGATTTTTTTTACATTATGGCCTATGGGAGGAAATTCTTGAAAGTGCGCTATCGTTTAAACGATACATTCTATTGAGCTCAAATTGGGTATACATGTTATAAACCACCATTATAAGACCGGTATTGATTTTGATGTACATAGGACTTATAGTTTTTCTACAGGGCTACGACAAAGATTTCTTTTACATTATGGCCTATGGGGAGAAATTCTTGAAACTGCGCTAGCGTTTAAACGGTACATTCGATTGAGCTTCAATTTGGTATATATGTTTGAATTATTCATCGATTAAAATTTATTTAAATGCTTGGTGATGATCTTAATCGTAAGTGTTCGGAAAGTCGAGTGGAGTCACTCCAGATTTTTTTCATTGGAATTATTCCTAACTTATCCTTTGTAGTAGGCATTGTAGTAAGACTGGAGTCAATATTTTGTCTGAAAATTTAGCAGAGACATAATCGGTGTTTGTTTTATTATTTTACAATGGAAGTATTTCGAATGAAAAGATAGGATAAATATTGGCTTAATATACTGGTAATATTCCAGTGTATCAGTAACACTGCATAAGTTCACTGGTTTCAAAAGCTATGCAACAAATTAAAGCTTTGCTATAAATCGGCTATAGGTAGTTCAAAATTATTGAAATGTTGCAAATGAAGTCAACCTGCATCAAGTAGTATTATGCAAAAGAGTGGCGATGTCATCGCTCTAAGAAAATACGATACAGCTTAGAACCAGCTGTTTAAGAGAAAATCGGCGTTCGATAAATGACAGTTTATGAAAAATTTCCATGTATCCAGCGTCAAAATAAGTTTGAGGCGACATTTGACCGAAGAATCACGTTATACAGCCATAAATGTTATATAAGCAGGGCAACGACAGTCTGACGTTTCAACATGACTAAATAAATGTCTACTGTTCCACGGTAACCGGTTATGGAAGCAGTATCTAACAGTCAGTTCAGCTTTTCGAAGATCTACTAAAGGAAGGCCAAAATTTTAACATTTCTGCAGATGACTAGTATTTGTGACTTAGTGCACTTTACAACAGAACTGTAATACCATCTCAGCTTGTCTGTTCTCATTTCTGCTACAGGAAGGGTAGTGCCAACCATGACAGTACCCTGAAGACTACATGAAGGGCCTGTATGCTTGGCGACTGGCGTTGTGCACCCCATTTATATATTAATCCTTGTGAAAGCGCACACTTTAAACATTTGCTGACCGTAGACTGTCCTTTTATAGGGTCCTTAAATATTCTACCACAGATTGATTGACGATTTTTGTTGAACTTAAATAACTCATGAATTCAAAAATTAAGAAAAACTTGATCCGAAGAATAAAGGTAGGCGCCTTTTTACGTTTGCAGGGAGGCGCCAAGTACCTTAGGGTCGCCCCTAAACTCAGGGCATAAATCTTATGATGCCACGTAACCAAATATGTTTCCAAAGTTCGTTGCAGGCTGATCCGGTCCAAGCCAAAACACATTTTCTGCAAACTTCAACCTAAGGGGATCCGTATTACATAGCTGCAACACCTGCGAAATATAGCTAACTACTTTTATAAACAGTAATTTTCGCCTTCAAATTTGACACATTCTTTTATAAGTAGTTACTCATATTTTTCCGGCTATGGCATTGTTGTTGTTGTCGTGTCCATGGATAGACCATGAAAAGAGGGGTGCCAGTGACCCCGATGGGGTTGGACTTCTACTTGTTGGTCCCTAATTTGGAACCGATTCCAGATGAGGGACCAACCACCACCTGAGGTATATCGTTTAACAACTTGGAGGACATTGGAGCCACGACGGATTTTACGTGCACCAGCTCCCATTAGCGTACACGGTTCCACAGCATACGAGCCGAGAGGAAGATGACCCTCCCAAGCACTGGCCAAGCCGGATGCTGCTTCACTTGCCGTGTTCTTATGGGAAAGGAGTTTAGCGCTCAGACCACTGCGGGACAGCTATAGCATTAGCTATGACATTTGAGAGCTAGGGACAAGATTCTTTTGGTGTTGCTCAGCAAAATATAATCTCATTATTAATCGAGAAAAATCCGTCACAATTAACAATTGACAATTAAAACTAATTCAAGCGTTAATCATGATTAATGATTACATATTTTCAATCATTAATCGTGACTAAATTACTAGTTGACGTGACTCGTTAAATTTTAGTTGTTAATAGTTATTAGTTTTTCTCAACACTACGAAAAAGGCTTTCCAAAAAACAATCCAACTGTACAAAAACATTTAAGCGATCAGCCAAGAATATAATAAAAATCCAAAAGTTGGAAAGCATTTTTGAATCAGCACCGGAGTATATTCGCATTCCCAAAACTATAACCAGCTCTCTTTCCATTCATCTCGCTATATTTTCCCCCCTCTACCCTTTTCATTCGAGTGGCTATGCTACTATCCACAAATAAGGAAGAATGAAACGTCTAGGCCAAAAAATAAATTACAGTCACATTCAGCGAGCGCGCCATCTTTCTTTTCAAGAACAACAGAAACAATCATAATATAAAAAAAAGAGATGGTATGGCGTCAGTAGAGAGACTGGTTTTACGAACCAAACCACGTGACGTCTCTCCTCCGGCAGTTACAGAAAAGGCCCCCCGGTCGGTTCACTGCGTCATTTGCTCTCGAGCTGCGATAGATACGAGCTGTGTTTGAGGTAGAAAAGATTTTCCCTAGGAATATGCTTATATCCTGGAAGGCTGCATTCATCACTTCCATAGAGGAGGTGCAGAATACGCGATATCGCTCCTTCGGGGATCTGAGCCTTTGTCTTGTCATGTCAAAGATCAGTTTCTCAGGCTGCTCGAGAGAGACTACACTGTGAAAAAAAATACTGTTAGATTACGGGCAATTCTCGGCAGCAAAAGATTCCAAGAGAATCTCGTCAAACTACGTGCGCCCGCAAAATCACAGTACCCATAAGTTATCGAGTGTTGACCGTAATTTGATTGTGCCAGACATTCATAGGTTATCGAGATTTGACCGTAATTTGATAATGCATTACAACATAGGTTGTCGAGTATTGACCGTAATTTGACAATGGATTACTATAAAGGTTGTCGAGTATTGACCGTAATTTTATGAATGTCGCACACTATAGTTTGTCGAGATTTGACAATGGATTACGACATAGGTTGTCGAGTATTGACCGTAATTTTATGAATGTCTCACACTAGTTTGTTGAGTACTGACCGTAATTTTATGAATGCCTTACACCAGGGCTTCCCAACGTGTGGTCCGCCGGCTCTTTCTAGGGGCTCCGTGGCCACCAATGAACAGCGGCTGCGGTTGCCAAGTGTTGACCCGCAGGTAGTTTAGTGCCAGTGTTCGACTTTCTGAAAACTCTGGGGGGGGGGGGGGGTCGCGTACGCACCGACTGACAGGTGTCCGCCGTGGATTTTTGCCTGAAAAAGGGGTCCGCCAGCTAAAAAGGTTGGGAAACCCTGCCTTACACTATACGTTGTTGAGGATTTATCGTTAATTTATGAACGTTTCACAGTATAGGCTGTCGGGCATTTATTATAAAAATACACTCCAGCTACAGCCAAGAAAATGTTATATCATTTAATGATAAAAACTACCTTCTAAGTTCTATGGGCACGAGACAACTATGATCACATATGATTGAAAAGCACTTCTGCACAATATTTTAATCTTATAGGTGTTTAAGGTAGTTTTTATTATTATTAAGTATTTAGACCTTATTCTTTAATTATTATTGAATGTTAAATCGACTGTCTATTCGTAAAATTGCTATTATGATGATCAGTTCATACTGGGGCATAATCTGTTCGAGACCAAATTTTTCGTATGTCAACAAAGGCGTTGACATACGAAAAGCCCTCAATACAAAATAGTACAGAACATATGTTTCAGGTCGTACAAAAGGTTCACCCTTATTACATGCCAAAAACATCAATCGACACACAAACAGAAAATGTGATTATGTTTCTGCAAACTAAGAAAGGCAAACTTTTTGGATGACCTGCAACATACATTTTTTACTAACCTATATTGAGGACTGCCTTTTGGTCTGGACCAGGATTAACCCAAATACAAGTGATTATTAGCACTTTTTTGTTTTTGTTTGTGTGTATTATTTCAAACTTTACAAGTTTTTTTTTTTTTTTTAAATATGTAACCCTCAATAGTTAATTGTGGCACGACAAGGCTGAAATTCTTCATAAATTTCACTGAAGATTGAGTCTTTTAATAAAAAATGGGGATTACACAGGCAATTAAACTAGAATTTTTTATGTTAAATACATAACCTCTCAATTTTACTCGTTAATAAGTGTCTTGACAAATACTTTGACAGACCTTTTCTTCAAGATTTAAAATGTAAACAATTATTATTTACTAAATACAGACCCATGACATTTCTGTGACAGGCACTGACTATCCTCTAAGAAAGGTTGTGCATCCTTTGGCTAGTGTAACTAGGTTTTTGGTACCGAGTCTCTTTTTAATATTAATTTCACTGCTGCATGGACTGCAGTGAAACCTGTGTATAATGATCCATGTGTATAACAATAAACCTGCATATAGCAATACAGTAGAGTCCTGCAATTCTGAACAAATTGAGAACAAACACTTCATTTTAGCGGGAATTCAGAATAGGCAATTTCATAAATATCAATAAGTTGACTTGTTAAGGCATAAATTAAGTGCAGGGATTGTATAAATGGAGCAGTAACCAGCTTTCATTTTAATCTGGCTTCAAGACAGGTTTTCCCCACAAAGGCCTTTTTAATTGCTCCTGTGTTTTTAGGTTTAAAAAATCCTTATTTTTTCTGAACTCTGTTTGGAAAAGCAGGACTCCACTTTTTAACTTTTTTTTTGTGTGTGTCCAAAGAGTATTTTGTTTAATCAATGCATTTTGAAGAAGTCAACAGCATAAATCCCTTTTTAAACTGACAGTCTATAACAATGTTAACTCTAATAAAGCAAATGGTAGTACAGAAGTTAAAATATATAAATGCAAATATTATTTGCAAATAAAACAAGCAAAATTTTTATCTAAAACTAAACTATTCACTTCTTCAAAATCAGAAAAGACATACCCACATTATTGATAAAAGTATGGCCTCATATTAATTAATTGAAGAGGAGTACCGTGTTTACTTGCATAATAGTCACACCTTCTGTTTTCTAATTTTTCATGGTGAAAGTCTAGGTGTGACTATTATGCAGGGATATCTACAACACAATAGTTGTACACTCCAATGCTAAAAAGTTAATAGTATATTCCAATAGAAGGGGGAAAAAATTATTTCAACAAAGTATTGATCTGAGGCATTCGATAACTTCTTATCATTATGCTTCCAATTCTTAAAATTGCTTCATTGTTATTTATTTTATTGCACTGAATACAATAACAGTAATGAGAAAAAATTTAAATTTTACAATGAATTAATTTCTAATCAAGTGCTTACACATACACACACAGCAACAAAAACACATACACAATATATACTGAATGCAAAATTTTAATTTCTATAACATATATTCAACATCAAAATGCATATTTACTTTTAAAAAATTACAAAATGATTTATTTGCCAATGCCAGTGTTTACATTTATATATTTCTTTGATTTGGTCCCTTTCTCAAGATTTATTCCAAGGAACATCCTGTAAAAAAAAAACAATCATTATATAAAGTATTATGAATGCTCACAAGAAATTTATATATGGATTTTAGTCACCCTCTGCTAACCCTGCAACTATGATAAATATTAATATTCAGCTCATACTGGCCCAGCTTTTTTTGGATGCTTTATATCGCGCAAAAAAAAAAAAAAAAAAAAAAAAAAAAATTTAAGCTGTTTCCATCAACATAAATTTTTCAAGAACATTTGAAAATCCTTTAACAATAACATCAAAAAGCAGTCATATTTTTCTTTTAAAATAGGAAAATGTAGAATGAGTGCTCATAATTAAAATTATATTTTAAAAATTGTTTTCCTAATTACTTTATCAGTATTACAGCACAGTATATGACACAGCAAACATATTTAATTTTATTAGTATCACGGGCATAACAGTTTTGAGAATTCATTAACCATAGAATTTATTTTAGAGATTGTCCCACATTAATTTCAGTGGTGAAGTCAGCGGAGGAAAAAAATGCATCTGCAGTTTCTGAAAGTTTTGCTAACAACATTTCAATGTTTCTACAGATTTCACAGCTTTTGCTTCCCCGACTTTTCCTGACATTTATCATGATCTTCCCTGACTTTTTATCTAGTGTGCTTTCACGAATTTCACATTCCTATTTTTAATATTACTTCCTTTTTTTAATAACTTTATATATATTTTGCATTTTTTCTACAAATAATAATAATAATAAAATTAATAAATACAAGAATTTTATTTGACATTCCTGGATTCTAACAAAAACCATGTTTCATAATAATTCAGTATAAACCTAAGCATATTTCAACTAAAATATGTTCATAAAGGATACATTTTAAAATTTATAACATACCTGCCAACATCACGCGAAGAAAATCCAGTAGATTTATGTGGTATCACTATCTTAAAATTACAATTACTTATCTGCACTACAAAACATACTTCGAGATTTTTTCACCCAGTAAATTTCACCATCTATTTTATGCATCATTTTTTAAATGTAAGTTGACTTGACACACTGCTATGGTGTTTAAAATTAACACTTTGCTTTTTTTTAAAAACATTTATTAGGTCGTAACGAAAGTTTCCCGCCACCGCAGATATGATTTCAGAAAACAGTTCGCGATGGCCTGTTTCCTCATATTTTGTCAAACGATTTTTGGCATTTGAAAGTTATGTTTTTGGTCTCGCGCCTTCATGTTTCTGGGCCGAAGGCTTTGAAAAACTACCAAAACCTTGGCAGAAAATCATAGATGTGGGTGGTGATTACTACCCGCATTAACTTTTTGTTGGCGGAAAACTTTCGTTACAACCTGATATATTTGAAATTTTAATATCACATAAGGTCATGATGTTAAAAATAGAATTAGTAAAAGAGCTCAGAAAGAATTCTTTTTACATGAAATAAACAAAACTTCAATGTTTTTTTAGGTCTCCACAAAAGTCTTTTCTTAAATGTACAAAAAACTTTTAAAAAGTTGTGAAATTTTGGGGCTTTGAACTCACAAATGTTACAACTAAAAGATCTCCCATCCAATTTTGAAATTTCCAAGAATGCTTCACAAATGAGTGAGCACAAATCTTTTTATTACTGGACCAAAATACCATGGTATATTGGTTCATATTGAATGAATATACCCTGAAAGCGGTGATCTTTCAGAACTGCTAAGGAAATAAATGTGCCGATTATTAAAAGCTTCAAAACGTAAAAAAAAAACAGGAGACCAGTAGAAACCCCCTAAATCCAGTAGAGTCGGCAGGTATGTTATAAGGTTAAATAAGAAAATGAAAATAAAACAATTTTTAGAATTAGGTTCCTTCAAATGGTAAATATTTTCTTGATTTTGACACAAAATTCAATTTTTCTTGTATTTCCTTGACCCTTCTTCAATTTATTTGAATTTCCCCGACTTTTTTCCCCAAATCCCTCACCAAAACTCAATTTCCTGACTTTCCAGATCTGTAGAAACCCTGCATTTGTTACCCCACTATGCTCAAGTCAATAACCACTGATTATAGCAGATGGCTGAAGCATGAAGGTCCCAGCTTCCGACATACTGTCGTCCGGCTACCAATCTAATGTTTCGGAGTTTGGGCGGATTATGTTTTTAGGGTATTTTTGTCCAGAAAAATTACACCAAGTTTTATTAGTCTCTTGTCTTTCTTTTTAAGGGGGATGCCTTTCATGGTTTTCACATCTATTCTACAAAAAGGTTCTACACCAATAGTATTAAAAGACGACTTTCTTTTGCCAGTTCATCTATCTTTTCATTAAAGTCAACTTCAGATATAGTGAATGCATCTTATTAGTCCCGATTAACGTACTTAGGAAATGCACATAGCATTTTTCGGTTTTAGTGAACTTAAAAATTTCTGGACGGCAGAGGTGATTCCTATAAAAAGTGTCTCTAGTGTCAACTTTACCTCACAGCTGTTAACGATTTTCAAAATCCAGTAACTTTTATTTTTGGGAAAAATGTTTTTTTCTTTGTCAAAATACCCTATTTTAAAGGTGCTGGCACTACCAGAAAATACTGTCCAACTTAAAAAAAAATGTTACCACTTATTAACCAACCCAAGAAACAATGTTTTTGCACTTGGCTCATATTGATTTTGAAAATTTGCAAGAATTGTGTTTTCGGGAAAAACCTATTTTGGCCCAAAATTTTGGATTTAAAAGATGCTGGCAACAACTGAAGATATTGACCAATTTCAAAAAAATTTTACACGGTTATTAGCCAACTCAAGAAACAACTTTTTTTTTCACTCTGATCTCATAGATTATAAAAATTTGCAAAACTTTTGATTTCGGCAAGAGATGCCAATTTAGGCAAACATCATTACTAATTACATCCTTAAACCAAAGATACGGTGGCATTTTTTGCATAATACGGAAAAGACTTGTCAAAATGCTAAAATGAAACGAATGGGTTCCACTTTTTTGCAAAACTATTCCGAGAAAATCTTTCATTTTCAAAATTTAATTGAAATATATAGCCTGAAAGTCTAATTTTCAAGACCATTGCAAAAACAATAGAAGAAAAGTAGATCAGGCACTATATCCCAGACAGAAAATTTTAATTACCCTTATAGCCTTTAATCTGAATAGAAATTTTTTTATCCATCACATATGCCAAAAAGTTTCATGGACGACTTATTTTGTAAATAATTTTGTATGCCATCCAGGGGTCGTGTTGTTGATCACCAACATTGCAAATTACGAAAATGAAATTAGATTGCCGAATGAACTGCGAAAATTAAATGAAGACCAGGGCAACTTCTGCCACTCAGCCCAGAATTTTTTTTCTCCATCCATCCATGGCGGTGTCCAATAAAGGTTGATATTCTCCTAGTTGCAGATATTTTTGTACCAGTCTGCAATGCAGATTTTTAAATAAAAAACTAGTCTGCGAGTCAAAATGCTGGTGGCAGGTTACCCATAAAATGCATATTAAATCAGCATATTCATCTTATATGTTAAATATGCAGCATTTGTACAATTTAGTGTATTCATTTTGCCTACAATTTCAAGCTGTGTAGATTCTTCTTGTTCAGTAACATAATTTTGAGAACCAGTTTTAGAATTACCCCCCCCCCTTTTTTTAAATTTTCTGTGAAGTACTGGCCAACAAATCTCTTCTGCCAATTCACTTTTTTCAAACAGCATTTTAATGAATTTTATAAGCACGTTTTATATTTTAATGCAACAAATTTTTGAAATTTGGTTGAAAAATAAAAACTCGCCCAAAAGATTAAGAAATATTTTCACGAAACAATCATTAATTATCAAAAATATGTAGTAATTTTAACTGTTGATACAAAAGCTAGAATAATGACTTGCAATGAACGAAAATATGGTTATTCACAAAAAAGGATGGAGAAAGATTTGATATAAAATCACTGCGTGCAGTCAGCGGCGATATCGCTCGATATGAACTCGAAATAGTCTGCAGACCTCAAGAATCTGCAACAGGCGTCGCCACGTTGCACGGTTTCTGCTACCGGAGATATTCTATTTGATTTCTTACACTTCTTCATTAATTTTGATACTCTCTCCCTTTATCAGAAAGTATCACATTTCTCCATACTCCGGAACAAAAATAGAAACAAAAACAAACCTTACTATTGATTTAACTATAGAATGGAATTGCCATCTCATTTGTCACATGAAAAATCACACCACTAACCACTATTAAAAAAATACCTTCAAATTCTGCTTGCTTCAAAATAACTTTAATTTAAAATTTTTATTTTGACCAAAATATGTGATGTCACATTTACTGTTACTCTCTGCCCCTTTTCTTGTCACAAACTCAGTTAAGTCCTAATTACAAGTTCTTTATTTATTTCAAAGTTTACATTATTTTTTTACAGCACAATATTAGGGTGATCACAAACAACCAATCCCAAGCTGAGAATAGAACCCAGACGCAAAAGGGTGGCAGAACAGTGCGCTAGCCACTACACCACCCGGGTGGTTGGTGACCAGATTTTTGAAGAAAAAACTGCGGAGACAAATCTTGTAGTGCCCCAAATTCAGAAAAAATTTGGGACATTTTATAAATTTAAAGCTTACCCCAATTAATGATGCCTTAGTTAAATAAATATAAGCTAAGCATTCATGAAATGAAATGAGTGAAATATGATTGATTTTTTAAAAAAATTGGGAAAAAATAAATGTTATAACTAAAATTTTGTCCCGAATTCTTCAGATTACAATTTGGGATAACTTGAAAAATCCTGAAATTGAGAACATTGGTTAATTTACCAGGCTTAACATTTGTGGACGACCCCATAGTGTACATACACCATAATTATAACACAATTATTCACTAAAATCTTAGTTTTTCAAAACTTAAGCAATGAAATTTTGGAATATCCAGGGTTCGAAAAAACCCGGGCGCCAGGTTGCACAAATGACAAAAAAATATCCCTTAGCAACTAGCTTTTTATAAAATCAATATTATTCAACATATATGAGGCTCCTAAAAATCTTTTCCTGGCACCTAATATTTTACAAATTTTTTCGACCCCTGGGAATATCAACATTAATTTTGAATATGAAATGTTTTGCAAATATTCTATCAAACTTTGGCATCAAGACAAACAATTTGCCTTTGTATTAAGTTCTTTTTTAATGCATGTCTACAAAATTTAAAATCTAATAAAGATGTGTGTTGTTTCTGTTACATTTTCAGTAAAAAACATGTATTATATTTTACCATGAAAATTTTGTCATTTATGTGAAATTATTTTGAATTAATTAATGAAATAATACTTTACAAAGCATACATGTTGAAGATCTATTGTCAAATATCAAAACAATAACAAATACTCAAGGTCTTAATCACATGCGCACACCCATTTAAAACCCCCCCAAAAAAAAAGAAAAAAAAAAAAAAAACTTAATAAAAAAATAAATAGTCAACTCCCTCAAATCTGCAAAAGTTTTGCCAAAAGGTTCAGGGGCGGATCCAGAAATTACTGAAGGAGGGGCAATTTTGTACCTGAAACAGGGGGGTAGAATGTGCAAAATCATTTTATAATTAATTAGTATAATCAATTATACCAATTGATGTAATTAATTATTTTATTGATAAAATCTATATATGAGCAATGATTAAAAAGGACAGAGAGTAGTACCCGCAATACACGCCTTAGAAAAAGGCCGCATAATTTTTATTATACTTTCATTCTTTCATAATATATTTTAACAGTGATTATAACAGATTTTTGGACTTCGCCCAGGAGGGGGCGATCACCCCCACCGCCCTCACCTTGGATCCACGCCTGAAAAGGCTGTGCAGATTATAGGATTTTGCAGATTATAGGCAATTGTCTTTGTTTACATTTTTCTTTTGCAGATTTAGATTGAGTTGATGATCATCCATAAATAGACATTAAAATAAAAAGATGATATCTAATAAATTTTAAGATAAAAGTATTTTTTCAATAGTAACTCAACTTTTATCAATTTTTGAAACTAATAATTTAAACATACTCAAATAATACATATACGTACAGCAATAAAATACATATTCATTTAAAAAATGTAAAATACCATACTTAGTTAAGAACAGTTAAAAGCCATTAAAATCCGTTTAAAATATTAAAAACATAACACACCAAGTGTTTTGTCAAGCGCTTTCAGCTGCTCAGCCCACAGCCATCTTCAGAACTGGCACGGTTGGCAAGTTTTTGACAATTGATCAGGGGCGGATCCAGAAATTACTCAAGGAGGAGGCGATTTTGTACCTGAAACAAGGGGGTAGAATGTGCAAAATCATTTTATAATAAATATAATTAATTGTACCAATTAATGTAATTAATTATATTATTAATAAAATCTATATATGAGCTCTGATTAAAAAGGACAGGGAGTAGTACCCGCCATACACCCCTTAAGAAAAAGCTACTTAATTTTCATTAAACCTTCATAATATATTTTAACAGATTATAACAGAGTTTGGGACTTCGCCCAAAAGGGGGCGATTGCCCCCACCACCCTCCCCTTGATCCACGCCTGCAATTGATGGTTTTGTCCGGTTTTTACTATCATGTCAAAAACCCCTTTTTGACATAGTTTTTGACAATAAGTGTCAAAAACCTAAAATTCTGTCCTAAAATAGTGTAAATCTATTTTTTGCAATAAAATTGCATATTACAAATTTCCTCATTTTTTTATTTTAGCACTTGAGTAAACTTTTGGACAATTTTAGTCAGAACAAACTACATACTTTGTTCAAAATTTCCAAGAGTAATTTTGGTTCAATAAGCTGCTTAAAATACAAAGGCTGCGTTCAGACTGCCACTTTTGAGTAACTCGAGTTACTCAGGAAAAACCCAAGCCGTTCACACTGCCCGATTTGAGCTTTTCGGGGAGATAAACAAAGCGTTCAGACTGCCAAGTTGAGTAGCTCGAGTTTTTCCCAACTCCCCAAGGATTTTCCTTGGGAAGTTGGGGAGATAGGTAAAACTCGAGCAGTTCGTGTTTTACTCGAGTTTTACCCAAAAGTGGCAGTCTCAACACGCCCAAAATAGTAATAATAAGCTACAACTGTAACTATGCAAATATATTAAAGATATATCACAAAATAGCGTCATAAATTTACTGTGCTTGTTCTGAATAAATGCACACCCAGATTATTGCACAGGCATTTGGGCCCATGCCCTGGGTACACGTGCAGAAGCAGGCCAAAAAATTGAGTTTAGAGCTATGTATAGGGGCACAAAAATTGAACTAGCTAAATGTAGGGGCACAAAGTTTTAAAAGTGCCCTGGGCACAAAAATGTTATTGTCTGGCCCAGAATAAACAAATGTAACATAATAAAATGAAAAGTATTAGAAAATGTTGAGTGTATTGATAATAACCAATCATTATTTTGATTGCAAATTAAAATTAATTTACTTACTGGACAATATTCATATTGTAATATGATACAGAATAGTATTAGTAACAGATTATATCTACACAGAAAAACAAATATTTAGACTCATCAAAAATGTTTAGGCAACTTAATGATTAAGTAATTGAGTACGGACTTAGCTTTAGCAAAGCTCCCCTTAAAAAAAAAAAAAAATCATGGCATATAGGTATTCAACTAATTACTAATTTTCAAAAATTTCAAACAAGCTGATCTAAGGAATAAAAAATATATAAAAAGTACTTTCAAAAGCATATTTATATACTATTTTCAATATTTAATCTTAGCATGACAGATAATTTGAATGGTGGCATGTAATTTTAGTTTAATTACATTAATTATGAAATAAAATATAATAAGTTTAATTTAATTAATTTTGTAATTTGATATTGGAAATAAAATGTGACTAATGACTGATAAAAATGACATGTAAAGGTTTCTGACAGTTTTCAACGTCAAAAATCCAACCCTAGAGGATCTTCTTCGCTCCAGCACACCACTCCAAGCTTCATCTATCTGTGCATGCTTCATGTTGTTGACGCCGCCCTCTTGCGTTAATATTTCTATTGCTTCACGTTTTAAACTGTAGTTATGATTTATGATTATTGTAATTCGTTATTTTTTTTAAAGTTATTGAAATCAATTTCTAATTCTCCTTTAAGACTAAGCGAGATAGGGCAGTACTATGTCTATTGAATTTAATATCGTTAATGTGTTCTTTGATTCTGTTTTTTTTCTCTTTTTGTTACACCTCTGTAGTGGCCGGAAAGGTTAGAATCTTTATAAATAAAATTAATTTTATATACACCTGCAGTTTCTAAGGGTTTTTCCCCCCCTTTATGCAAGCAGATTCTTTTTAAAATGTTACTATTTGGTTTGATAGGGATTCTAATATTCTTTTTGCAGGCAAGGTTAGCGATTTTTTCGGCAATTCCGCAACAGTAAGGAATGGGATAGGTGAAAGTTAGTTAGTTTTGTTTTTGGGGCGTTGTTGATGAAGTTTATTTTTTCTGTCGTTCTATAACTAATTTGTCTATGATATTATTAGGGTAATAAGCATTTTCATTGTTTTTTTATGAATTGATATTCTTCTTTTGTTGGAACAAGTATCGAGAGCTCTGCTAATATAAGAACGGATTATAGAAATTTTATAATTATAGGAGGTTTTTGATGAGAATTTGACTATTTCATTATTATTGGTTGGTTTCTATATTGTAAGGAGTGGTTCTTATTATTTTAACGTCTAGAAAATTTAAGATGTTGTGCTGCTCTATTTCCATGGTAAATTGTATATTTTTATCAATATGGTTTATTTCCTGAAGGATATTATCAAGGTTATTGTTTTCCACTATTGCAAAAATCTAAACCAGTATTTTATATGGGGATGGAATTTCTTTTTAATTAATATTTCAAGACATCTCATTTTCCAGTCTGCTACTACTCCAGATATCGGGGAGTCCATGGGGGTACTCCCTTTTTCTGGCTATAAAATTTACTATTGAATTGAAAGTAGGAGTTATTGAGAATTAAAGCAAGAGCAATTTTAAGTGTTAAAGCTATATTGAAGTGGTTATCTATTTCTTTACTGATGGTATTAAACATTTCAGAGGTTCTATTGAGGGATATAAATTAATTACTTCAAAACTAACCATTTAATCAGCATCTGAAAAAGATCGATGTTCTTTCTATTAAATAATGTAAAATATAATGTGAATGTTTGTTCAGAATAAAATGGGTACAGCTTCAGTATGGTCCCTTTGGCGCGCTTTATTTTTGGCGAGATAAAGGATGCCAATATGGTAACCCCGCCGTCTGATGATCCGGAGCAGTAGATTCATCCGTGACGTCACGGTTTCGCTAACGTTTTCCTTCAGCGTTTGTTCCTTTATTAAACTTTTGGAGACCCCCTTTGCCAGTATTTCGGGCGGGAGCTTCGAGTGGTGGAATCGCCATTACGCTTTATAGTTTTATTTTACTGGCTTTATTTTAGATTAAATTTTATTATTTAATGATTACTGAAATTTAAAATGGATGTTCAGGTTCATATTGACTGTTTATATACAGTTTTGTATGAATAAACATTCTTTTGATAGTACGTTTCAGGTTAATATTTTCGTTCTGGATTGTTTATTTCTTAAGGGTAGAAGCAACAAATAATTACATTAATATTTTATACAGTGAAATAATTTTAGATATTTTGATTTTATTATTTCCATATTGTAATAATTTAGGGATTTTAATCAAGGTATGCGATAAGCATTGTTTGTTTTTATTTGTTATTATTACCTTTGTCTATTTGTTAAAGGTAGGAGCAACAAATAATTCCGTTATTAATATAATATTTGATATTATTATTTCAATATTGAAACAATTTAGCGATTTTAATTAAGGTATGAGATAAGCATTGTTCGTTATGATTTGAATTAGTTCTTTATTTTGCTTACGTAGTCTTTTGTCAGAAGGCTAAAATGTATTTTAATTTTTTTGTCTTTTTTATTTGCTATTTTTGTGAGGTATTGCCTTTAGAATATTATTTGCTTGCATTGTTTAATTTAATCTACTAAAAAGAGAAGGGGGGGGGGTTGAGGGGGGCACAGCCCCCCTCACACAAAAAGAAAAGTTATTAAATTTTATTAAACCGAATCTATATGTACATCTAAGCTTGTTATCTGTTTAATTTTTTTTTCATAAAAATATTTAAAAGCCATTAAAATAAATCATAGCAAAATTAACGGCGACGATTAATTATCTCGGAACCAGCGCCATCCGATCCCCCATATTGTTTACAATTGGCATCGGCAAGGCAAACTTGGGTTGGCGACAAGATTTTGTCGCCAAATCAAAAAATCGCCAGAAAGGGACCATACTAAAGCTGTTCCATAAAATGTAAGTGGTCTGCGGTTTACATTTATTTCTCGGGCCGTCGTGATCAGTTGTATCCGGCCTCGTTCGATATCATGTTGTTGTTCGTAGAACAACCGAGGGTAGGGTTAGGATTTCATTCAATGTTTGGGGAAAAATATGCTAATTTCCTTAAGTATTTAATACATTTACAACATTGAAATAATGAAACAAGTCACTTACCTCATTACCACAGACAATCCGATTATACACTTCTCGTCTCAAATAATCAAATCTAAATAATTTTGTCTTTCACGTCTCAATCGCGCGGGCTTTGCTGACTTGACTCGCACTCGACTCGATTAACAAGTCATAGTCGCTTGGCTTCGATTCGATTGTGGGCATGTTCGGTCGGAGTAGAATGGGAAATTTCCGGTCCTATGTCACATTTGGGTACGACGTCATAGATCAGCGAGACTCTACCGTAATTTAAAGGTGCAGTCGGGATTTCAAATAGAGCATTTCCACGTGACGTATCTCTGACGTCAGCTGAGTGCCAGCTTCGCGCATCGTTCTGCGCATGCTATTTCTTTACCTAAATGTATAATTTTGCAATCTCAGTAATCCGTATAAACTACGTGCAATCTGAGGAGGTTCATTGGGTTTTTGGATTACGAACGCAGCCCCACTGTGAAGAATGTAAACAAACTGCAGAATTGCAAGCAACAGGCGTTTCAGTTTAGACAGCAATCCACGACTGTGCACGAAAGAATGTAAATTATTTATTTAGAAATATGGAAGAAATTTTAAAGCTGTCCTCAAATAATTAAACTCTAATTGCAAAATTAGATATTGTTTCTAGTTTAGGATTGTGATATTTTTTCATGATTTTTAACTATATGGATAATTTGTCTCCAATGTAGTTTGAAGCTATGACTAGATAGGTTTATCCTTAGATTGACATGAATTTTAGTGCATGCTTTCTATGGATAGCACTTTCTGGTGTGGATTCTGTTATTAAATGTGCATATAAAATGCATAAGAATAAATCAATAGAAAACATGAAAGAATTGGTTTGTTAATTATTTTTTAAAAACATATTTTGATTAAAAAGTCAATTTATACATTGTTTACAGAACTAGTTTTGTACGAGTGGTCGGTTTATTAAAATAATAATAATAAATAAATAAAACAGGAAGTTTGTGATGTGTTAATGTATGATTACTTATTGTTGCTTATGCTAAAAAACTATAGAATCTACTTTTTTAAAATCACTAAACTTGGCTACCGGCCTTTTTATTCTTTTGCAGTATTCTAAATTAGGTATGGAGTGGAACTTAAATATCTTGAATAAATGTGTTTTTTCTATTAAACTGACACCCTCTTTCATTTCACCTTCTTATCTCAATTCTTTCTGTTGTTTCTTTGACTTCGTGAAATCAAGGTTATACTGTTGTTGTTCTCGTGTCCATGGACAGATGATTAAATGGTTAAACTGTACTTCGTTAAAATAAATCCTTATTCTTTTACCTAAAACTATTTCCACTCTGTTCTGCGTGGAGCTGATATTAGGATTAGAAATTATTATGAAGATTTTTTGATTTTTTGATACTTACGTATTATTGCAGTGGTCATTTCCAACAAAGTATTTTTTCATCAAATGTGCTGGAAACTGTTGCCAATCGTATTTGAAGCCATTAATAATTTCATGTGATTGGCATTTATCTTGGCGAGAAATCGAAATCGCCTGTCTTGTTTGAGTGCCGGGATAATACGCCATGTAAGAGAATTTTTTTTCAACATCGTAAATTACAGTGTTACTTGAAAATATGTGTTTTCACATAATTTACACAGGAACCAGACTACATGCAAGCGATAGATATTAAAAAAAATCAGATGTCAGTCAGCCAATTTAAATTACTTCAGAAGTTATTTACAAAAAAATTGAAAGAATAAAAAAGCATCATATTTGTCAATATTTGGCTGCATAAAATGATTTAGGTTCTTGAAACTAAACAGCAGATAAGAACAGTATTCATAGAAAAATTGCTACTGGCGTATTATCCCGGCACTCAAACAAGACAAGCGATTTCTCGCCAAGATAAATGCTTATCACATGAAATTATTAATGGTTTCGAATACGATTGGCAACAGTTTCCAGCACATTTGATGAAAAAATACTTTGTCGAAAATGACCACCGGAATAATACGTAAGTACCAAAAAATCTAAAGATCTTCAGAATAATTTCTAATCCTAATATCAGCTCCACACAGACCAGAGTGGAAATAGTTTTAGGTAAAAGAATAAGGATTTATTTTAACGAAGTACAGTTTAACCATTTAATCATCTGTCCATGGACACGAGAACAACAACAGTATAACCTTGATTTCACGAAGTCAAAGAAACAACAGAAAGAATTGAGATAAGAAGGCGAAATTAAAGAGGGTGTCAGTTAAATATCTTGAATAAATGTGTTTTTTCTATTAAAGTTCCACTCCATACCTAATTTAGAATACTGCAAAAGAATAAAAAGGCTGGTAGCCAAGTTTAGTGATTTTAAAAAAGTAGATTCTATAGTTTTTTTTTTAGCATAAGCAACAATAAGTAATCATACATTAACACATCACATGCCAGTTTCAACATAAGAAACTTCCTGTTTTATTTATTTATTATTATTTTTTTAATAAACCAACCACTGGTACAAAACTAGTTCTGTAAACAATGTATAAATTGACTTTTTAATCAAAATATGTTTTTTAAAAATAATTAACAAACCAATTCTTTCATGTTTTTATTGATTTATTCTAATGCATTTTGTATGCACATTTAATAACAGAAACCACACCAGAAAGTGTTATCCATAGAAAGCATGCACTAAAATTCATGTCAATCTAAGGATAAACCTATCTAGTCATAGTCATAGCTTCAAATTACATTGGAGACAAATTATACATATATTTAAAAATCATGAAAAAATATCACAATCCTAAATTAGAAACAATATCTAATTTTGCAATTAGAGTTTAATTAGTTGCTGACAGCTTTAAAATTTCGGTCTATGTTCCGTATCCGGTGCCCCTTGGTTCTGGCGACATCGTGAGCGATGTTCAACGTTAGTAAAGTACCCTGCCGATGGTTGTTTGACTGGCAACCATAAAGAAATGTGTAGAGCTTGGCGACGTTTTTTTTTGAAGGAATGATAATGCGTCAAATATTGTAAATTGGATAATTTAGAACTATTGAAAGATGCGAAATTTCTTGCACTTTCGGGCATGCGTAATAGTTGTTTTTTAATCTAGCTCACAGCCCTCTATAGTAATAGGCCAGCGCGCTGATTCAAAATGGCGGCGACTGAAGGCGGAATTTCCCCTTTCCCTTCATGCGACCGCAGTGCACAAACCAGAAAACAAACTTAATATTTTACTAAACAATTAATGATTACATGACTGAAAAATTTTACCATCTCTTATATAATGATTTTTACCAATAAAAAAGTTACACCTGAAAGATAATTTATTTTATTTTTGGTATTATAGAGATAATATTTTGATAATAGGCCTTCTTTGTAAACAATATGTTATATACCACGAAAGCAATTTACTATTTCATTATATTTTAATTTGAATCATTTTAACTATGTATTATTCAGTATTCAATTCATATAATGATTTCCGTTAAATTATTCAAAGTTTCGGGGGAATAAAGTATTTTACTGTAGCTAAATCATTTTAAATAATAAAAATAATAATTATATAGATTCTATTTTCAAGGAGAAAATCTATAAATAAAAATAGCATGGATATACTAAAATGAATCAAAACATATCAATTCAGTAACTTTATTTTTAAAATCATATATATACACTCACAAACAATTTGCATCTTATTACAAAAAAGTAAACAATATATATAGATTAACATTTTCACTATTGAAAATTATCTAACTTCACAGTATTTCCATAAAGGAAGTAACAAAGTAATTTCACCCTTAAATTAATTGATAATTTCTGTTATTTGCACTTGTAAAAGTTACTCGTTCAACATTTTGTAATTACAATCTATGGGCTATTTCAATAATTATTTCTTTGTGATTATACTAAAAAATATAAAAATTATAAAAAATTTTAACATTTTTGCCCATACACATACACACCCATTTATCGTGAGGTAATGGATTGGGAACAGATATGTAAATACGAACAGAAATGGAAATACTTAAGCAATTGACCAGCGTTAAATTAAAAACATTTATGAAGGGACAGGGTACCTCTTCAGTAGCATAAATTGGAGTTTAAAAGGGTTAAATCGTTTGAAAATAAACGTTGTTTTTCAAAACACAAGTGTTAAACAAAGTTTAAAAATGAAGATAGAAAAAAAAATTATTTGGGAAAAAAACATCAACTTTAATAAATATATTTTGAGACATTAAATAACTGTCCGGCTGTGATTTTAACAAGTTATTCTAGAGCAATGTTAGAGGTACAGTGTCTCTTTTAAAATTTACACTAACATGAGTTAATAGTACAGTCAGTTACAGTGAGTTAATAGTACAGTCAGTTAATAGTCATTATTATAATATATTTCAAAAGTTAAATCTAAGCTTACCTTAAAAGATATTTCTATTGAGGGTATATCCAATACACATAATTTAATTACAATTGATTGTTCATCAGTTTTAATATAATTCCATTTGGGATAGTTCATTATGCAGTCACGTATGTACATTTCAGCTTGATGGATATCTTTTATTTTATTTAGTTCAGTCTCATTAGCGTATGTTATTAAACTTGTATTTAAAGACAGCTGGATATTTTCGTTTTCTTTGTCGTCACGAGTTTTTCTATTTTTGGGCACTGTGATATTTAAATGAGGTGTGGAATCATGAATATATGTTGGAAACGCATCAGGAGTCAAAGCAGGACTGGCTCGGGGAATCTTATGTATATTCCAATCTTTGTCCTTCCAAATATCTTCTCGAACAATCATCTCACTGGCAAAATGTTTAATGCAACCTCTAGCATTTTTGTGAATTTGAAATTTTGCCGATGAATCCAGAAATTTCTTTGTTCCTCATCGTTCGGGAACCGGAAACAAGTTACGTATGGCGGATCGTAGTTCGATCTGCAATGAGGAACAGCACATTTGAAAGGCATAACCTGCAAATGAAATAAAAAAACATATATTATCGGTAATTTAGATTAAACGTTATTATAAATTAATTAGGTTTTAAATTAATCAAGCTTTTGATTCATATTTTAAAACCATTAGTTAATTACTAATACAAAAAAGTAGAGAATGTAAACAAGCTCAACACATTAATATTAAAATTATTTTTTATGTAATAAAATAAATTACTTACTATTTGTCTGATTTCTTTCTTTCTTGCACTATTCATCTACACATATGCATCAATACAAGCTACTTTAAGTAAAACAATATTACTTTATGTGAGAGATAAAATGGATGACTGTTGTTCTTAACTTCCATTTAGAATGAAATCGCGAACGATGGCAGACGAACAGAATAATTTTAAAACTTCCGCCTTCGGTTGGTCACATGATCGTATTCCCAAGAATCAGCGCGCTGGCCTATTACTGGAGAGAGCTGTGTCTAGCTACTGTGTGACGTAAGCAGATGAATGTAACGAATTCGCTTGCTCAATTTGACGTCACTAAGCTGTTAATTTGCGTTTTGCGCATGCGTTATTGTTATTTTTCATTTTTTCCTGTTCTTTCGTCTACTATTCTAATTTGCTTCAACTTGTACTAATGTTTTTTTTTGGATCTCGCAGAGGGGCCCGCATTAGCATATTTTCGAGGGGGCCCTTTTGAGGCGGTGGCCGGACCCACTGATGTTTTTTTTGGGTCTCGCAGAGGGGCCCGCGTTAGCATATTTTCGAGGGGGCCCCCTTGAGGCGGTGGCTGGACCCACTGATGTTTTTTTTGCGATCTCGCAGAGGGTATCCGCCCGGACCCACTAATGTTTTTTTGGGTCTCGCAGAGGGGCCCGCCCGGACCCACTGATGTTTCTTTTGGATCTCGAAGAGGGGCCCGCCCGGACCCACTGATGTTTCTTTTGGATCTCAAAGAGGGGCCCGCCCGGACCCACTGATGTTTTTTTTGGGTCTCGCAGAGGGGCCCGCCCGGACCCACTGATGTTTCTTTTGGATCTCGAAGAGGGGCCCGCCCGGACCCACTGATGTTTTTTTGGGTCTCGCAGAGGGGCCCGCGTTAGCATATTTTCGAGGGGGCCCCCTTGAGGCAGTGGCCGGACCCACTGATGTTTTTTTTGCGATCTCGCAGAGGGTATCCGCCCGGACCCACTGATGTTTTTTTGGGTCTCGCAGAGGGGCCCGCCCGGACCCACTGATGTTTCTTTTGGATCTCGAAGAGGGGCCCGCCCGGACCCACTGATGTTTTTTTTGGGTCTCGCAGAGGGGCTCGCCCGGACACACTGATGTTTTTTTGGATCTCGCAGAGGGGCCCGCGTTAGCATATTTTCGAGGGGGCCCTTTTGAGGCGTTGGCCGGACCCACTGATGTTTTTTTGGGGGTGTCGCAGAGGGGCGCGCGCCCCCTCCAAGAAAAATGTTTTTACACTACATAAATGGGGCTTTTACCAATATTTAGCAGGCTTTACACTAGATAAAATGAATATTCACAATTTGCGCACTCCTCCGAAAGAGTTTCTGGCTCCGCCCTTGGAGAACATATGTAAAGCTGACGTCATAAACTTGAAAATCGTCTGGATTTTTTATCACATGTTGGTCTGGAAAATCGTTTTTTTTTTTTTTTTAATCAGAATTTGACTGGCAATTCTTCTGAAAATTAAACGCGGTGCATTTGAAGTATGGAATTTTCATTTAGTGTTAATTGCATGAAGATTGAAGTTTGGTGTTCTTTGATTCTGAGTGGAATAAGTTTGTGTTGGATTTTCCTTGTGTTTTTGATTCCGTTTTACGGACCCTTTACCGTAAGTTAGTGAGCGTCTCGGGGAATTTCGTCTTGGGGAATTTCATCGTTGTAATGGATGTTCCCGGTCCTTCCATTAAAAAATGAGGTGGGAAAGGTGAGGTAAGTGCTTGTTTAATCTACTTTTTGTAATGTTTTGTTGTGGATTTGACTGTTTTATATAGTGTCATTTACTTAGAATTTGTGTTTCTTTGTAAAAATTTGTAAATACTTGTGTTTATTCGTCACAAGAAGGCGATAGCCGTTGAAGCTTGGCGGTCGCCAGGGTGGCTTGGCGCCATGGCTGGAGCTTGGCGCCAAGATCCGTAGCGCTCGCACTTGGCGATCGCCAAGCTCCAGCGGCTATCGCCGTGTTTACATGAGGGGCACCGTCTTGTATGATTTTACCAAAATTTCTTCCATATTTCTAAATAAATAATGTACATTCTTTCGTGCACAGTCGTGGATTGCTGTCTAAACTGAAACGCCTGTTGCTTGCTATTCTGTAGTTTGTTTACATTCTTCACAGTGGGGCTACGTTCGTAATCCGAAAACCCAATGAACCTCCACAGATTTCACGTAGTTTATAGGTATAGAGCATTTCGACGTGATGTATCTCTGACGTCAGCTGAGTGACAGCTTCGCGCATCGTTCTGCGCATGTTATTTCTTTACCTAAATGTATTATTTTGCAATCTCAGTAATCCCTATAAACTATGTGTAATCTGAGGAGGTTCATTGGGTTTTCGGATTACGAACGCAGCCCCACTGTGAAGAATGTAAACAAACCGCAGAATAGCAAGCAACAGGCGTTTCAGTTTAGACAGCGATCCACGACTGTGCACGAAAAAATGTACATTATTTATTTAGAAATATGGAAGAAATTTTAAAGCTGTCAGCAACTCATTAAACTCTAATTGCAAAATTAGATATTGTTTCTAGTTTAGGATTGTGATATTTTTTCATGATTTTTAAATATATGGATAATTTGTTTCCAATGTAATTTGAAGCTATGATTATGACTAGATAGGTTTATCCTTAGATTGACATGAATTTTAGTGCATGCTTTCTGTGGATAACACTTTCTGGTGTGGTTTCTGTTATTAAATGTGCATTAGAATAAATCAATAAAAAACATGAAAGAATTGGTTTGTTAATTATTTTTTTTTAATATATTTTGATTAAAAAGTCAATTTATACATTGTTTACAGAACTAGTTTTGTACCAGTGGTTGGTTTATTAAAAAAATAATAATAAATAAATAAAACAGGAAGTTTCTTATGTTGAAACTGGCATGTGATGTGTTAATGTATGATTACTTATTGTTGCTTATGCTAAAAAAAAAAAAAAAAAAAAAAAAAAAAAAACCACTGTAGAATCTACTTTTTCAAAATCACTAAACTTGGCTACCAGCCGTTTTATTCTTTTGCAGTATTCTGAATTAGGTATGGAGTGGAACTTAAATATCTTGAATAAATGTGTTTTTTCTATTAAACTGACACCCTCTTTTATTTCACCTTCTTATCTCAATTCTTTCTGTTGTTTCTTTGACTTCGTGAAATCAAGGTTATACTGTTGTTGTTCTCGTGTCCATGGACAGATGATTAAATGGTTAAACTGTACTTCGTTAAAATAAATCCTTATTCTTTTACCTAAAACTATTTCCACTCTTCTACGTGGAGCTGATATTAGGATTAGAAATTATTCTGAAGATTTTTTGGTACTTACGTATTATCCCGGTGGTCATTTCCGACAAAGTAGGTATTTTTTCCTCAAATGTGCTGGAAACTATTGCCAATCCTATTCGAAACCATTAATAATTTCATGTGATCGGCATTTATCTTGGCGAGAAATTGCTTGTCTTGTTTGAGTGCCGGGATAATACGCCAGTAGCAATTTTTCTATGAATACTGTTCTTATCTGCTGTTTAGATTCAAGAACCTAAATCATTTTATGCAGCCAAATATTGTCAAATATGATGCTTTTTTTTTCTTTCAATTTTTTTGTAAATAACTTCTAAAGTAATTTAAATTGACTGACTGACATCTGAATTTTTTAATATCTATCGCTTGCATGTAGTCTGGTTCCTGTGTAAATTATGTGAAAACATATTTTCAAGTAACACTGTAATTTACGATGTTGGAAAAAATTCTCTTACATACAATCATCATGGAAGAATATAACTGTAAAAATCTATATACTACTCCTTTTATTATGATTTTTTTTTAAATATCAAATCATTGAACTAATAAATCTGATATGGACACCACATGACTTCCTTGTACCTCTATTAAACCAGAAATATTTTCGGGGCACTTCATCTAAACTTATTTCATTTGAAAGAGACAAAATACTGCAATTCTAAAGTTTACCGCCAAGCTGAGTTCAATTTTAAAGATTTGTTTTACTTAATTGGGCAATATTTTGACAAAAGCCAATAAGCTTGCAATAGCGAGATTTCAGTCACAGCTGAAACAGTTATTCATCACAGCTGGTATCTATAGACCCTTAATATATTTTAAGTCTTTTGGGTGACCCTGTAAATAAATTACTCAGTCCACAGCAATCAAAAGCACAGTTAGATGTTACAATAGTTCTAAATACAAAATTTCAACATTCTACAGTTAAAAGATTTAGAGTCATGCAAAATGCATAATTATTTTTGGTGTTAATTAGCGATATTTTGGATGATAAACACGGTGGATGACAAATAGCGAGATTCTGTGCATGGACCAAACAATGAACGACTACAGACATAATATATTGAAGACAGTGGCGTAGCCGGGGGGGGGGGGGTTGGGGAGAATAAAGGATCACAACACACACACCCTGAAATTTTTGCAATACAAAATGTATATTCTTCACTTCCTCACCACACACATGTATACATATATGTGAGTTACAACGCCTCCCATGAAAAATTTCTGGCTACGTCACTATTTGAAGATGTCTATAGACATTAATGTATTGGAATTCTGGTAG
The DNA here is from genome assembly GCA_038373885.1 of Cheiracanthium punctorium. Lineage (NCBI taxonomy): Eukaryota > Metazoa > Arthropoda > Arachnida > Araneae > Cheiracanthiidae > Cheiracanthium > Cheiracanthium punctorium. The sequence goes on from JAWZYV010018010.1 coordinate 33,561, forward strand.
TTGCATATTATCCTGATAGACATTCGTGCCATATTATTTTTTCGGAAAATGTGCGGCAAACTGTAGCCAATTGTATTCGGAACCATCATGATTTCATGCAGCCTGGATTTATCAAAGCGAAAAATCACTCGTCTTGGCAGACTGCAAGGATACATGCATGTACCAAAATTCTTTTGGGTGGTCCTGTAAATAAACTCTCCAGTAGATTGGAATAAAAAATCTAGGTGTACAACTAGATGTTACAACAATCTTATATATAAAATCTCTTATATATAAAATCTCAATCTTATATATAAAATCTCAGCAATCTGCGACTAATAGTTTTTGAGATATGCGAATGAAATATATACATCAAAAGTTGCCAAGTTTGGAGACTTTTGACGCAGTTTTTGAGGGAGGTGTCTGATCGTCACCGGACCATTATCCAACCATATGGTAAGATGTTATTCTGCTTGGAATGAATGAATGTTTCTAAAACTGCTATTGGCTGTAATTTGTTGGAATTTTTCTGAGTGCTCCTGTAGAACTGTAAATGATAAAGATACCATTTTTGATGGCAAGATATATTTTGTAATCCTTAACAGCACATATCACTTTTGATTCATTTGAAATAACTTAATATCTCTAAATTACACTTTAGTGAATTTCTGCCCATAAAGCATAATGTATGGATGTAGATGTTACAACAATCCTAAATATAAAATTCAGTGGCGGCCCGTGGTCAAAACTGTTAGTGTAGCCGGAAGCATATGAGCGCCCCCCCTTTCCTCCGGACAGGATTGGAAAGTCTTTTGCTACTGAATTCGAAAGCTGGCGGATTAAGCCCTCACCGAGGAAAAAAAAAAAAAAAAAGAAATAAAAAAATGTAAGACATCCTATTTTACTTCCATAAAATGGACATAAATTTCAACCAGCCGGTCTTATCCTCAAAATTGCATTAATCCGTGTCTGATTCGAAGTTTCCTTAGAATTTTCTTTTGTAATGATAACTTGAGAAGAAAAGAAAACTTACTTATTTTTTATAAGTCAAATCAATCCTCCTTTCTTTTAAACATGCAAATCCGTCAGTGATGTCCGTTGTTTTAATTCAGATATCAATAATTTTAAAAGCTCTTTAAAATTTCCCATGTTTAAAGAATTTTCTCGCTCGCCATGTCCTCTAAATGCCAGTTCTTGCTTACTTAAAAACAATACTGCTTTGATGGGCAATTGTCCATTCATAAGCGTCTATTCAGGCTTACCTTCTTGATAAATTCAGCAGTATAAAGTCGAGAGTTTTCCAAACATATATTCTCCTTGCCCCCTCCCTCCTTCTCGTGCGAGCCAATCAGTTAGTCGAGTTCTCAAGTTCAGCTGCCGTTAAAAAATCTTTCATCGGCTGTATCAGCTGCATACTCCCTATGACGGAGAGGCTGCTTACGTAGTCGTTGTCATGGCAACGGTGCTGCCAATTTTCTTTTCAGCGCTCTGGGCTGAACCAAAGATTTTACCAATTCAATTGCGGGAAGATTAAAGTGCTTTTTTTCTGAATGAGCGATCCGGCCACAATATGTTTTTTTGTGTTTTTTTTTTTTTTGGAGATTTTTTTAATTTACCACAGGAATTCCACAATTCTAATCTGAATTTAAGAAAATTAGTAGAATAAATTATCTTAAAGTATGTGCTGATAATTTTAAGTGCAGCCCGGCTGTATTTGCTGTATCCCACGAGCCGCCACTGATAAAATTTCAACATTGTACGACTCATACTTTTTAAGATATGTGAGTTACCTACATACACACGTACGTACTAGAGATGAGACGGGCTCAGCCCGAGCCCGGGCCCGACTCGGGCTCGGGCTCGTGAAAAATTTCTCCTTTGTTGAACATACTCCTTGGAACAGATTTTAAAAAGTGATTCATGGGATAAATAGACGTACTTATTTTAAAAAATAGCGGCACGGCTGACTAGAAGGTGTGTGAAGCTCCAAAATTTATTGTATCCTATTAATGAAGTAGTTAAATTTATTTGTCTTTAGCTGAAATTTTGGGCTCGGATTAAAAGTCCTTGGGCTCGGGCTTCAAAAAATAGCCCGAACTCATCTCTAGTACATACAGGCGCCAGGAAACACTGATCAAAATGGTCTAGCTGTCAGTCAGAATGCTAGTACATGAATTTATATGAACATGCATGCATGTGTACAATGAGATGTCAAGCAAAAACTCAGTAAATTTAGAGGTAGTCAAAATCTGGATACCGAATTCTTTTTGCGATCACATTATTTCTTTGTACGGCATACAAGGAAGTAAAAATATTAGTGTTTATAAATTGTATAGACACACACACACACGTACAGTGCCCCTAGAAAGTGATAACATGCTTTAATTCTTTATCTATTAAAGATAATTAGGCAGTGTAAATTGAATAAATGTTTAAAATAAGGTTTAAAAAAAAAAGACTATGTTAAGAGAAAATTCCTCTTGTTAATTTTCACAGAGTTACACTTTTTAAAATTTCTTAGAACTACCTTACAAAAAAATTCCTAGAAAATAAAATTTACCCCATGCACAAATGAGGTGATGTACAAAATTTCAGCCTTTCATCATATAACGTCTTAAGGGATATCTATAAACAAAGGTGACTGGGGTCTATATTTGAATGTAAAATATTCTTTCATAATATCTGTATGACCCTTAAAATGTGATTGTGATTTTTTTCCTTTCAAGAGCTACTGAAAATTAGTTTAAGTCAGTACTCATTATCTTCTTACCTTTGACACTTTTCAGGATATAATTCTCAAATTTTGTACATCATCTCATCAGAATATGGCGCACATTTTACCGATTGGGGATATTTTTGTATGCGGGTTATATACAAAAAGTGTAACTTTTTGAAAATTAATGAAAGAAATTTTTCAATGAGAAAACATTTAATTGCTCCAGGGCTAGCGGCAATTTCTAGCAAAAAAAGGTGCCGGAGCCTTAATATTCTTATGTTAATTCTCAGTAGCGAACTGCAAACCCTTGCAATATGGGGTTGGTAGCACATTTAATTAAAATAACGATAATTTAAAGATTTTCCCATATAATAATTATTTCACAGAACAGTGATATAAAATTAAATAGTCGGAAATTAGCAGGAAGAAATATAAGCATTATACAGAAAACACCCAAATTCTGGTGGTCTCAGGACTCTCAAATCTGGTCGAGGTGAAGCGAATATGAATTGTCGTGTCTGCTAAAATCAGTTTGTGCTTGAAAAGGGGAAAATTTATGAATTAATGTATACTAGTGTTGGGCTTCAGAGCAAAGTATTCATGAGCTTTGCTGGGTTTTGCCTAATATGTAAAAATTCACCCAGAAAAAAGAAATACAGGGTCAGAGTTCCAGCTTTTGATTTCTGTTCTGATTCTAACTTGAAACAAAATTCAAAAATGTAATTGTAGAATTGTTTAGTACAGTTTTATGAGCTAACATTGCGAAACATGTTTTCCATCTTATAATAAAAAGGCAGAAGCTTTATGGAATTATAAATTTACATTTTGCACTCATGTTTACTGTCAATTTAAATAATTATGCAACTAAGTAAAGTTTACATTAATTGGTCTACGTCTCTAATTTAGTTGATTTATTGGATTATTTTTTTAATTTATATTCATACGTATTAGATTAATTACATGTACAAATATGTTATGCGATGCATATTTTACAATTTTTTATTAATGGGATAACTGGTCTTATTTTACAGGCATTTACATATTTAAAAGAACACTACGATAAATAATAACAAGCAGTACATTTATTTTTTATAAAAGAAAAAAAACAATCTGAATATATCGTAATAGGAATTTAAATAAACACTTCTTTAATATAAATATTAATGGAATTTGATGTTTTCTAGGGCATACAGAATATCCGATGAATTATAATTCAAAAACAAAACTTTATTCTTGCATAAATCTCACAACGTAAGAAAATTTCGCATGCACAACAATGATATTTGTAAACAAACAGTAATCCGAATGACCTGCAGAATCTTAAAACAAACGTTGTGTTTATTCCCGTACATAATGTTGTCTTTCCGAACGCAGTACCAGCGGAAAAAGTTGCTTGAAATATCATTAAAATATTATATGTTAAGCTTTTTAAAATGTTAAACGCCACCTGGGACACAAAAGTCGAAGGTCTGATTAACAAATTCCATCCATTACAATCATCCAAAAAATTAAATTTAATACTTTTTTTGAATGTTGAAAATCGGGTTTTTCCCATTGAAATACATTACCAGAACTCCAAGCTGTCACGCAAGACGGCGACCGATCGCAGAGAGGAGGGGTCCGTCGAAATGCTCTATTACTGAGATTGCTAAATAATACATTTAGGTAAAGAAATAGCATGCGCAGAATGATGCGCGAAGCTGTCACTCAGCTGACGTCAGAGATACGTCACATCGAAATGCTCTATAGGGCCCGTTTACATGCACACAAATGCGGAGTAAATGCCGGGACTTTCGCTTCTTTCTACCCCGCTTCCCCTACATAGGGAAAAAAATGCGGGGTAGAAAGATTCCTAGTCGAAAGGAGGGTTAATGCAGGGATGATCTCGCTTTCCCATGATGCATTACGAGTTTTCCCCTATACTCTGCTTTTACCCGGGACTTTCCATTTTCCCATGTAAACGGGCCTACAGTCTAACCAACACAAATTTGGTAAAATTAGTGGCTGGGATAGGTAAATAAAACATTTAAAAAGGTAGAATGTGTTAAATTTAATTTCATTACAATACTATCACTTTCACAAATATCTTAACATTCATTCAAATTTTGTTCACCTATAGTAAAAAAATCTGATGTGTCCAACACATGACTTCCTTGCACGTCCATTAGATCAAAAATATTTTCGACGCACTTCCTCTAAACTTATTTGTTTGAAAGAGATAAAATATCAATAATAGTAAGGTTTAGCGATTTCTAGACAAATATTTCGATATCGCCAAGCTGAGTTCAATTTGAAATATTTCCTTCTGACACTTTATTTGGCGATATTTCACCAAAAGCCGACAAACTTGAGATAGTCTGCGAGATTTTGGGGATAGCCAAAGTAGTCATTGACCACAGGCTTTCAATGAATTGAATGCATCCATACACATCAATGTATTTAAAGTCATTTGGCTCACCCTGTAAATAAATTCTCAGTCGATTGCTGTCAAAAAAGATATGGAAAACAGTTAGATATTACTATAGTTCTAAATACAAAAGTTCAAAAATCTACGGGTTAAAGTTTTAGTGTTATACAAAATACGAAATAATTTTTGGCGCCAAATTTGGCGATATTTAGGCGAAACTCGTCAATGTCGACGAAATTTGGCGAGATTTTAAGCATTAACCAAACAATGACAGATTATCGCCAAATTTGGCGATATTTCGCCAAAACTCGCCAAGAACGATGACAAATGGCGATACTTTGGGCATGGACCAAATGACTGACTATCGCCAAATTTGGCGATATTTCGCCAAAACTCGCCAAGGTCGAGGACAGACGGCGAGTTTTTGGGCATGTACCAAACAATGACTGTCTACAGTTGTATTATTTTGAAGATGTCCATAGACATTAAAGTACTAAAATTCTTTTCGGTGGTCCTGTAAATAAACTCTCCAGTAGATTGGAACCAAAAATCGAGATACACAACTAGATGTTACAACATTCTTATATATGAAATTTCATAATAGTTTTTGAGATTTGAGAGTTAAATATGCACACACGTACACCAAAAGTCGCCAAGCTTGGCGACTTTTGGCATAGTTCTTGAGGGAGGCACGTGACCGTGGTCGGACCATTACCTAACTTATGTGGTAGAACGGTATTGTGCTTGAAATGGATGAATGCCCCTAAAATTGCCATTGACCGTAATGTATTGGATGAGTGTTCCTGTAGCAGAACTACAAATGATAAAGACACTTTTTTTAATGGAGAAATTCATTTTCTAACTCTTTACAGTATACATCACTTCTGAGTCGTTTGAAATAGCCCAATACCTCTAAAAAATGCTTTGATGAATTTCGGCCCAAAGAGCGTAATGTATTAGGCAAGTTGGAGTGTATAGGCTGATTAATTTTATTTTTCACCAACTATGCGAAAAATTCCAGAGCTGGGATTCGAACCCAGGACTGCCGCAAAACACAAAACATTAAAATGTCATAAACACATACAAAACAAAAAAATTTACTTATTTCAGAGGTTTCATTGAAGGCACAACCAAACGTTTTGATGAAAATACTAAAATCATCGTTGTTGATGGAATCCCAGCTCTGGAATTTTTCGCATAGTTGGTGAAAAATAAAATTAATCAGCCTATACACTCCAACTTGCCTAATAACTTGAAAGGTTGATGGAATCACTTTCTAAAAATATAGAGCGTAATGTATTTCGAATCTTTTGGGCGGTTCTGTAGATAAACTATCCAGTCGAAAGGGGAGGTGCACAACTAGATGTTACAGCAATCCAAAATATAAAGTTTCAACATTCTACGCCTAATAGTTTTTGAGATATGCGAGTATAATGAGTTTCGGCCCATTGAGCGTAAGGTATTTCGAATGTTTTGGGCAGTCCTGTAGATAAACTATCCAGTCGAATGGAACCAAAAGGAGAGGTGCACAACTAGATGTTACAACTATCCAAAATATTAAGTTTCGACATTCTACGCCTAATAGCTTTTGAGTTAGGCGAGTTTAATGAATTTCGGCCCATAGAGCGTAATGTATTTCGAATCTTTTGGGCGGTCCTGTACATAAACTATCCATTCGATTGCCACCAAAAGGGGAGGTGCACAACTAGATCATAGAACAATCCTAAATATCAAATCTCAACATTCTACGACCAATAGTTTTTGAGATATGCGAGTTACATACATACGTACGTACGTACGTACGTACATACGTACGTACGTACAGACGGCATGGAAAAACTGGCCACAGCAGATTCGCCGCTGGTCAAAATGAGTTGCAGACGCGTTAATATGATCGTGCATGCTAGCCTACGATAGGATGCATCGAAAAAATTTTTTAAATTAAATTTAGAGGTAGTCAAAATCTGTTTTTTTGTCGAAATTTGCCCCCCAAAATTTTTCGGGATCACATTACTTCCTTATACTACGTACAAGGAAGTAAAAATAAAAATAAAATAAACGCATACAATTAGCCATGTGCTAAGAAAACACCATCATTTACAATATTTTATGCACTAAAAATGCAATACATAAAATAAAAAGCTGAAACAAATTGTAAAGATGCAACATATGAATAAATAAAACCACCTTTT
>JAWZYV010018011.1:0-28845 GCA_038373885.1 Cheiracanthium punctorium
GTGGTGGTTGGTGTTGGTGGAGTGGTGAGTGAGTGAGTGAACACGATAACAACTAAACGGGCATTCGATTGAGCTCAAATTGGGTAATATGTTATAAACCACTATCACAAGACCGGTATTGATTTTGGTGTGTATAGGACTTAAAGTTTTTCTACAGGACTACTACAAAGATTTCTTTAACATTATGGCCTATAGGGGGAAATTCTTGAAAGTGCGCTAGCGTTTAAACGGTACATTAGATTGAACTCAAACTGGGTATATATGTTATGAACCACCATCTTAATACCGGTATTTATTTTGGTGTGTATAGGACTTATAGTTTTTCTAAAGGGCTAAGACAAAGATTTCTTTTGCATTATGGCCTCTGGAGGGAAATTCTTGAAAGTGCGCTAGCTTTTAAACAGTACATTCGATTGAGCTCAAATTGAAAAAAATAAGAATTTTTGCTGAATAATTCATCGATTAAAATTTATTTAAATGCTTGGTAATGATCTTAATCGTAAGTGTTCGGAAAATCGAGTGGAGTCACTCCAGATTTTTTTAATGTATTGGCGCATAGATCTAAGAAAGCTCTGACAATCTTCCGTAATTGATCCATTCATTTGTATTTGTTTACTAGAAGAATGCGTTCTTTGAACAGGAGTGAATCTTATTTTAAAAATTAATTCTTATTCATTTTTTTTTCCATATTCGTAATGAATTTGAAGTGAGATGTCAAAAACCCTTCCTGAATCGAAAATAGCTCAAATCTGGCAATTATTTGGAAAGGTTTTGGGTACGGCCTCAAAGAGCTGTAACAATAAAAGCTAAACTAAATTCAGCAGCACAATTCTTATAATGGCCTATAAGGAATTTATAGTGCAATAGAACCATATAGTCCAATAGGGACCATATAGTCAAATAGCTAGCTGTGCCCGCGCACAGCCAGCTGCGTCAAAAAAGGGTCTCAGGATCTATGGCACGCGATGAACGTTTCGATCGTCCGCCATCTCGCTGGTAGTTAAGTCGAGCGATGGCAACGGCTTCCCTTTTTTCAGCATCGGGCAATCTATTCAGCTGTTCTCGCATTCTTCCATTTTTCAGCAGATGTCAATGCTGTTAAAAATAATCGTGATCATTTTTTTACGGCAAATGACGTGCTAAAAAGTAAAGGATTCGCGTGGAGCTATGTCACCCGCAACTATTTTTATAGAAATCAAATCTATTCTTCGTGACTGGCAACAGTCAAAACGTCAGAGTTTGGTGTTCCCAGAGTGGGAACACTGCGCGTTAAAGGGTTAAGTGCCATACCTGTTAACTACAGTCAACAGAAGTATTTTTATATTGTTAATATTCATTCTGTATGCACAATATCATTTTATTTCTAAAGAAAGTTTTTTCTTTTTTTAACAATTAGATTTATTACTTGTCTTCTCGTTTTCAAGTCTCCAAGAGAGCGATACATAATGAGTCATTAATTTACAATTTTTTTTTTTTGTTATATGAACGAGTGAATTTAAAATTTTTCTTTTTTACATTTTTTTTTGCATTCCATTATTACCTTACAACAGAGGTGACCAAGTCGTAGCACATATGATACATTCGGCGCCCATGGATGATTTCAAGTGCGAGGTATAATGTAATATCCCCCCAAAACGATTTTTTAATGAGTTTTTATTTTTTTATCTGGTAAAAAACTAATTTTCTTAAAATGTAATCATAAAATAATATTTAAATTTTGTCGAACTAAAATTTAAGAATAATTTTAATTATTCATCAAATTTTAGTCAATTTAATCTATTTAATTTTTTATTGAATATTTTAAAATTCGATTGATTATCGATTAATTGATAAAACAATCATAATTTAAATATAGTTGATAAGTTACAAAAAATAAAATATTTTTCTGGCTATGTGTTTAAATATTTATGAAAAATCAATGATAATAAATGTTATTATCGATATGCTTGATATCGAGATATTTTCGAGCTTGATTCAATCAGGTTTTTAACTGTACAATAAATAGTAAAATAACCACTTCTTAGCACTTTTTGGTCACAGTTTATTCAATTTGAAAGTCAGCAAAAATACATCGATGTTCTTTTAAAACAGATCGTACTAGATACAGCTTAAGCAATTCACTGTATATTAACTTAAGCATAAAATTTTTATCAACAAATATACAACACGGTCGCTTAATAAAATCACTAGTTAATAATGTAAGACGCTTACTGTGGTTAAATCGCCAAGAACCCAATCAAATCAATATAAATATCTACTAAAACCACCCCTCAATAAAATCAGCATCTCCACTCAAAAATCAAAACTTGTAAACCTGTGAAAATAAAAATTCTGAGAAAGGTGAAGTTGGGGGAGGGTGGGAGAAAATAGAAACAGAAATCCATTTTGCTTTTGATCTCACTCTGCCGAAATCTTATTTTAAAATTAATTCTCTTGGATTATTGCAACTGCTGTTACAACAAAGACACGTCTACCCATCAATTGTCCCAACAACTTGTTTAGATAGCGACCCTACCACCTAAATAAAAAAGGACGCTCTGAGCTCCATTGTTCATCTGCTCGTTAGTCCCATCCATCTCTACAGGGTAGTAACTGGATAGAAACATACGCCTGCCTACCCATCATTTGTCCTAACAACTTGTAGATAGCGACCCTACCAACTAAAGGCCCTTGCAAATATACAGAGACATGTCGCGGTTACAATGTATTTGAACGGGGAAATTCGTCATGGTTTGGACGCTGCGACACTTGGGGTGTCCTCTACCGAACAATAGATGGGGGATGTGCGAAACCACGATATTATTCACGGTCCCCAATTATCTTTTGTTGGTTTAATAGCGGAGTATCGCCACCTTTTTAAAGGAAATGGTTACACTATTCCATGAAACCGTCGCCAAAATGTTCAGCCAAAAAGCTAGTGTGATGTAATTTGTAGAGGCATAGGGAAGGGAATCGAGTGGCATACAGAAAATTGCTCATTTGTATAAATTATAATAATACAATGTACTTACTATTTAAATTTTAATAGTCAATTATTTAAAGGATGGCGGAGGTTTAAATCGTGCTATTAATCAACGATAAAAAATAACATTTTATAAAATTACTAAAAGTTAAAGATTATCACTGTATATAATGTTTTTCAGCGACCTTACTTTTTGAAAGCTATCACAAAAAATCACTTACACAATACTCATACAATTGAAACTGAACAGTCAGTGAACTGGTATTTAATAGAACGTGTGAGATGAATCTTTGTCTCTCATGGAACCACACACACACAAACAAACAAACAACGTAAAATTATTACGTACATAAAACTAAAATTTCGGTTTCAAGATTTTTATAACCTTAGAAATAAAATGATTTTAAACTTTGTATTTTTACAGTTTTCTATGAAAAGCATGCAATTGTAAAGTTAGTTATTTTAATTCGCTTTATTAAGCGTTTCTTATTTAATTTTTGTAACTTTGTTTATTTAGCACTAATCATAATAAACTAGTTGATAAGAAATCGGCTTGTTGATCTAACACCACCCCATAAAAAAAGGTGAACGTACACATTAAATTTGTGAGCAGAGATTGATTATGACCAACTAGGGCCCCGTGCATTGGTGAATTTGGGGCCCTCATCTATAAAATTTGGTTTTTTTTTTCATAAAATTTTAATATAAAAAATAATATTTCAAAACAACATTTGATATTGGGGGCCCTTTCGAGCAAAGTCCCGATTTGCCCATGCGATAATAAGGCTCAGCGTGAGGTACTACATCCTTTTTCTGAGTTGTCTGTTGGGGAAGAAATGGTAGTTAAAAGTGAAAGTTACCATTATTAGAAATTGCTTCTATTTCTTGGAAAATAACTCATTTTGGCCAATGTTCTACAGGCAAAAATCAAATCTGATCAAAATGGCAAATTTACTGATTTATTTAATTATTTCAGAAAATTGATGGTTTAAAAAATAAAAATAAAATAAAAAGCTGAACATATAATTGTGTCCAATTGAGGCGCAATTATCTTATTACTGGCATAGCAAGTCCGCCTAATGCGAAAATCTAAAAACAGAGATAAGGGGGAGTCAGCCAGGCCCCTATTATGACAAACAGGTGCCTAGGGCAGAAGTCCCCTCTACAACTTTAGAATTAAAAATTATTAACAAACTAAACTGTCATTATATAAAATTTAGGGGCACCTCAAATTGGGGGGGACCGGTCCATATGCCCCGCTTTCCTGTGCAATAATCAGGACCAGGTTCATCAACAGACCTTAGCGCTGTAACTTAGAAATGATTAGGCGGCAAACTGTATCATACTCTCGGGCACCAATAGCTTTTGTTACGCCGCTGATTTTCGGTGTATAGCATGATCTCCAAAATACAGTCTTTTTGAAAAGAGGATTTATCGGAGGTCTATTTTAAATTTCAAACAGAACATTTACACATCAGCTAAAAAACATTACATTTTATGTTCAAAAGAATAAGTAAAATATATTGCGCTGAAATTATGTAAATAAATACGTACATAACATTGCATTTAAACATTCAGTAGCGCATCCATGATTTTCATTTGGTGTATGTGGGGGTTCAGTGGCGTAGCCAGAAAAAATATTAAGGGAGGTTTAGGCAATGATTTAACAGAGAATCCACATTGTGTGGATCCCGCACTTCATGTCAATCATAGAACCTGCTAAATTTTAAGGAGGGTTCTGACCCCCCAAACCCCCTCCCTCGCTACGCCATTATGTGTGTATGTGTATGTGTGGTGGGGGGAGGTGTTTATAAGTTACAATTACACTTCAACTCCGTTATAATTTGTCCTAGTGACAGCTTCCTTAAAAAAATTTCTTAAAGTTCAATCAGTTGGGCTAAGGAAAAAACACTCAAAATACTGGTGTTAAACGTTAAAATAACTAAAAACTTTGTGAAAAAACAGACATAAAATGTTAATTATAATGCTGGAATTTCTGTATCATCATCGCTATAAAATACTATGTATTAAAAATGTTGTGCTTACACAATGAGTTACATAGATTATAAATTATTCAAATAGCTGGTTCTCAATGAATTTCTTTTGTAATTCATACTCAAAATAGAGAAAAAAAACCTGGAATCGCTACTGATGACAATGATTGTTTTAATAAATAGTTATTAATGCTGAAATACGTACCTCAGTGTCACAGCCAATCTCTCCAGTGCTGATATCGATCTCCTTCTTACATTACTCTTTGTGTTGACCGGCTCGATCATCTGTAAAATTTCTTTGAAATCCTCTATCCCAACATGAAAATAATTGTAAAATCTGTCTTCATCTGACAGCAATTCCTTCACCAAATTAAATTCACCCAATGCTTCTCTCTTTTGAAGCGTTGGGTGAACCCCATATTTTTTTTTTCTTTTTGACGGGCGATGCGCATACAAGATACGCGATAATCGCATCGTCTTCGCTGGAGCTCCACATCTCGGATTATGAAGACACTCACTCTATTTTCGCTTCTTCGCTACTAGACTGATTTCCAGAGTACCTGGTGGCCTCTGCTCCCTCCAACTTCGCTCTTAAGGCATTGTATTAAAGGTTAAATATGTACAGAGCACTGAGTATCAATAAATAAAAAATGGGGGGGCGGGCACAGGGTACACAAATGTGAACAGTTAAAATAATAAAAGACTATCTGAGTTCAGGAAAAATTAAAATTACACAATGCAAAAATACACTAATTGTTTGTACCGTATGAACGTATTTCGGAGATTTCAAGCCAAATATAGTAACCCCACTTTCTGCGGTGGGTAAAATTTATTGCTTACAACTGAGAATTGGTTCCGCTATTGGCACCCTACTGCTAGCGTCCCGCGACATGTCTCTGTATATTTGAAAGGGCCTTAACAGGGGCAGATTAATGCAAGTTTGTCGGGGGAGGGGGGGGGGTTAGTTAGAAGATTGACATATACATCCATTTTATGGACGTAAAATAGGATCTTTTACATGAATTTCTTTTTTCTCGGGGGTGGGGGCTCTTGCTCCATCCGCCCTTGCCACCTAAAAGGGAAAAAAAGGCGCTCTGAGCTCTATTTTTTATCTGCTTGTTAGTCCTATCCATCTCTACAGGGTAGTATTGGATAGAAACTTTTGTCATCAGAAGAAAGGAAAAAACTAGGACTGAGCATGTGCAGTGCACTACGTCAATCGTATCAGACTAGACAGTGACCGAGAGGGATGTTTTCTTTCGCTCTATAATTTTTAAAAGCCTTTGTAGACGTTCTGTTTCAAAGCACTTACGGATAACAATGTCTAAGTGGAAGAATTAAACCAGAAATGTACTCCCAATATTACTCCCTTGGTGGAATCATTAACATTTAATTTCTCCATCCAAAAATGCAACATTGATAATTTTCCGGGAAACCTTTTTTATAATAAGTAATAAAAATTATTTTATACATAGTATGTGTTTATAAGTTTATATTATAAATTTTGAAGGAATAATTGACTTAAACAATTATACAAATTAATTTATTAATGAATTATATTAATCGACATATTTCATAATTTTTCTCCGATTTTGGGAGGAGGCAACCAGATACACAACGCACCCACTTTGAGTTCGAATAATGCTCGCCGCATATAAAAATCAACCGCTTATTAAAATCAATATAGCTCAGAACGAATATGATTTTATTAAGCGACAGGTACCGTATACTGATATGCTCAATATTTCAGCTGTGCACTCAGCAGCAGACTGTGCATAGGAGATATTTGGATTATCCTCATAATGCATATAAAGAAAACTATGAAATCCTTAGGCAGATTTGAAGCAAATGTAGGAATAATATGAATGTACTGCATGTAATGCAGCAGTACCAACACCTAGAACCTGTAAGAAAAATTGCGCATTAAAATGTTGGTCATTTAAAAATTTAAACATAAATAAAGTTAGTAAAATATGATTCAGTATTATTCATTGTTTCAAACTAACTTCATTTTGGAATTGAAGAAAACATTTTATAGATACAAAGAATAAAATTACTGTAATAATCATTTAAAACATTTTTAATAGGAAAAGAGACATCTAAGGCAACTTTCATAGAGTTTTTGCAGGTACAGATTCAGTGGTTTTTTTTAACGTTTACTCTTTTTTAAATAATAAAAATACATACTAAAACCTTCGAAATATCAACTATTTTTATAGTCAATGAATGGCATTTTAAGTTAATTTTATCGTAACTTATATATTTACCGATGCATTTCTTTATGAATAAAATAACAAACTAGCAGCAGTGATAGAAGATAAAGTATAATGCACTAGCTTGCAGTTGTGTTTTGTTATTACGCAGAAAACGATAAAAATTCACGTTGTTATATCATGATTATAGGAAATCATCATTTTTATCTTTAAAAGAAAAAGAAATGTTATAATTTAATTTGTATCAACATAAGATTCTGATATTTACATTTTGAAATATGACATATTGACATTTTAACTTAAAAAGAATTACTTTTGCTACTGAAAAAAACTTTTTCCTACTGAAAAAAAATATCTTTAAAAGAATATTTATCGATAAAATCAGTGTATAGAAGCTAGAATGATGTAATTAAATAAACTAGCATGTAAAATGCATGCTTTTTTTTAACTTAAGTACAAACTACTACTTTCCGATGCTTTTTTTCCCCCTTAACAATTCAGTAGATATCGAATTAACATTTGCAAACTCATCCAAGTTAAGATTAACTACCTAAGATGATCAATATTTAAATATTTTTGTAGACACTAAATACTACTCAATGTGATACTCACTATTTACGCTATACTTCTTCCACTAATACCGTAGAGCTCATAATCTCCTGCAACTACAATTAAAATAGCTAAACTCGTTGATAAGTAAAACAGTGCTGTAAGGACGTTATGCATGAGCTCCTGCAAGAGAGAAAAATGTGAAATATAAAAAATATGCACTTATTATAAAAGCTAAAATAAAAAATTCTTTCAACCACGTGTTTTAGAACTTTTCATGCAAGTATATTTTAATATTCGCCAATACAATTTAACTCTTCTTCCAAGTCTTAATTTAAAGAAGAATATTAAATTAAATTGCTGGTTTACAGTTTAAAGCTAGTGGTGTGCATTCGAATAATTTCCGTAATCGATTACTGTTATTCGAATAGAACCGGTAATCAATTAATCGAATAGTGAACATTCGTAATTTTTAAAATTTCGGTAATATTCGCTGTTTCACTATTCGAATTGTGCTATTCGAATGCTACGGGCTGAGTGTTCGAATGGATTTTTCAAAATCGACTATCTCGAATGCATTCAATAATCGATTAATTCGAATAGTTTCATTCATTCAAGAATATCACTATTTAAAGTCCTATATAAAATCCTGCTATTACACGCGTAATTCGCATTTGTGGGGAACTTATGTACTGTCATAACGTCTTCAAAATTTTCTTTTCGAAAACAAGTTCCTCGACATTGTATTTCCCTTTTAGTGTGCTTGTGTTATGGCAAGCCGACATAAGGGGCATTAGGTGGGGGAGGGGTACTTTGGGCAAAGGACTTTTAAAGAGGTCCTAACACATTTCTGTACCCCAGAACCAGACGAACGCTAAGTCCATATATTGCAATTTTCAGGTTAAAGCGTTGATTTTAAACGAAATACCTATGAATGGGTTAAGTATATACAAATTTAATAATGTCAATAATTTTTTCCTGACTCATTTAATTATTAGCTCTGCAACAAGACCTAGAGTGTTCATTTCTTACAGTTCAGGTGCCCTCCTGAAAAGTTAGTCTAGTGTGACTTACGTTAATCTGGTTCTGAGGCACAGATATTCACGTTACATCTGGAGAAAACCGCCCAAAACTAGCAGACCGTTAGATGTATACAGCCGCGAGGTCATTTCCCTTTCAGGACCGAGAATTAATGAAGCAGATCAAGAATTACGTGAGTCAGAATTTCTTTTGATTAATAATGAAATATAATGAATCATATTTTGAAAACTATGTTATCACTGGCAACTAAGTAACAACATGTAGATCTCGACTGAAGAAAGAATCGTTGAAAAATTAAAGAATTTTCAAGAAATGATAACAATGTCGAGGAAGAGCCAGCACCTCCACTATTCATCACACAAGCAATGGAGTATGTTGGGAAAATCCAAACTTTCTTAGAATATGTTGATATTGGTGACAATGTATTCCTTGCCATCAGTGTCATAGTGAGGAAAACTGCTGGGAAACGGAGAACAAACTTACCAAACGAAAATGACCCCTTCTTACTTCCTTGTAAGAAGTAAAACAAAGTATGGTGATCGCAAAAAATCTCGCTATGCAGATTTCGATGAAAAATCGATTTTGATTATCTCAAAACTTTTAAGAGTTTTTGCGAGACATTTCAACGTATGCATGTATGTATCCGCATATATGCATGTATACAGCTTTGACTGATCGCAAGTCTAATTTGACTAGTTTTTCCAGACGTCTGTGTACATAACTCGCATATCTCAAAAATTATTAGTAGAAGAAAGTTGAAATTTTATATTTAGTATTGTTGTAATGCCTAGTTGTGCACCTCCAATTTTTACTTTCAATGTACTGGATAGTTTATTTACAGAGCTTCTAAAACGAATTTCAGTGCACTAAGGTCTATGGACATCTTCAATATACACTGCTCAAAACAATTAAAGGATATTGTAAGTTTTATATAAAATAAAGATATAAGCGAATTTTTTTTTTGCCGGAAATGGAAGAAGAGAATCACAAATGCAAATTTTTCTGATTTTCAAACTGTGGAGTATGCTAATTTTGAGTTTGACGTCAAAAACCTCGCTTCAGCGGCAGCGAATGAAATTGGACTTTCAACTGAATAAAAGGCAATGAAGACAAGGATGATCGGCATTCAGTGACTGCTTTGTTTCGATGAGTACGATGTCTCAGCGAAGTCATTTAACCGATTCAGAAGCTTGGAGAGTTCTCGGTAGGTTAGAAGGGGGCCAAACTCAAGCCGAAGTAGCGCAAGCCATTGGAGAGTCACAAAGTGTGATTTCCAGGATCTGGAACCGGTTTTTGGCGACTGGAAGTGCAGGCCGAAGACCAGGGCAAGGTCGTAGACGGGCACCAACGCCCAATGAAGATCGCTATTTAGTGTTAACGGCTCGGAGACACCGGAATATGAACGCTGCTCTTCTTCAACAACACCTTCGCTCAGCTACTGGCACCACGGTTTCAACTCAGACTGTCCGAAACCGGCTCCATGATGTAGGTCTTTTTGCTCGCCGACCGATGGTATGTGTTAGACTAACACCAAGGCATCATCGCGACTGTAGGGAGTGGGCAACAGAGCATGTGAATTGGAGGAGAAATGAATGGAGCAATGTTCTTTTTTCTGACGAGTCCCGTTTTTCAGTTCATCCTGATAATAGGCGTATTTTCGTCTGGAGGGACCGTGGCAGTAGGAATAATCCTGCGTTCGTGCACGAAAGTGTCAGCTATGGCGGTGGGGGAGTGTTGGTGTATGGTGGCATCTCCATTGACGGGCGCACAGACCTCTACATCATTTGAGATGGACCTCTGACTGGTCGCCGATATAGGGATGAGATCCTCAGACCTATTGTAGTCCCTTACGCTGCAGCAATCGGAGATGACTGCATTTTAATGGACGATAACTGCAGGCCACATCGTGCTAACCTGGTGGAGGATTTCCTTTTCGAGGAAGGAATCGTACGAATGGAATGGCCAGCGTGTTCTCCAGACATGAATCCAATAGAGCACGTTTGGGACGCTCTAGGAAGACGAGTTGCTGGCCGCCAACCACCCCCACAAACTCTCCAAGAACTGGAAAGAGCTCTTCTGGAAGAGTGGGACAGAATACCCCAACTCGTGATTAATAGCCTCATTGACTCCATGCCTCAAAGGTGTTCAACGTTGCCAGGGGCGTAGCCAGAAATTTTTCATGGGGGGGGGGGTTACGACTACTGCAACTCACATATATGCATACATGTGTGTGATAAGGGAGTGAAGAATATACATTTTGGGTGGCAAATATTCCTCATGGGGGGGGGGGTTATGACCCCCCTAAACCCCCTTGGCTAAGCCCCTGAACGTTGCTGGCCGTCCGTGGAAACCATACCCCCTACTGAAAATGACTTCCTTTGAAGAAAACACCTTTCTTATTCTTTTTTTCTCATATGCACAAATTGTGTTTTTTTTCCTTTTCTTCACAAATGCACAATAAAATGCATTTTTTTCTGCCAAACATGTGTAATTTATTCTCATATAACCTACTACGTCTGTCGACCATGTATCAATCAGCTAAAAAGTTTCCCAGCCACAAGATCCACCTAAAACCGCAATATCCTTTAATTGTTTTGAGCAGTGTATTATGTCTATAGTCAATAATTATTTTGGCCATGCACAAAATCTTGCGAATTGTCATTGACCTTGGTAAGTTATGCCAAAATATCGCCAAATTTTGTGCGAAAAATAATTACATCATTTGCGTAACTCTAAAGTTTTATCCATGTAATGGTAAGATTTTGTATTTAGAGCTATTGTAATACTCTGGGCGTGGTTAGAGCCACCCCCAGAGCAATGGCACCAGAACCGGGGGCAAAGGGGGTACTTGAACCCCCAGATTTTTTAGTGAGGGATCAAAGTATACTTTTTGCCCCCACCCACCCACCCACTTTTCGAAACCCACAATTTATCGAAAAATTTGTTGATACACTATCAACCAATTTTTGTGTAATATATCGTGTAAAATGTGTTTTTTTTGAAGAACAGGAAAGTTCATAAATGCGGACAAAATCACAAAATACCCAAGCTTATAGAGTGGGTAGGTAGACCTCAAATGTCTCCAGAATCCATGGGCACCCTCGACATGGGAACAATCAACAGCAGTACTGGGAAATTGGGATGGTAATGATAATCGTTGAAGAACAGCTCATAAAAACGTAACACTTAAGGCTCCAATTGCTCCAATGTAAGGATTGCGACGATAGTAGTATGTTTGAAGATCAAACCTGATCTATCATATTTAGGGGATTGCAATAATATTTCAATCGTGTGTTAAAGGGTACGAGTGACTGCGGAGTCCGGCCAACACTCAGAGGTCAGAACAATAACTGTGACCTTTGAAGGACAGGGCTCTTTATAAACTCATCAAAAAATAGATCAGCTGCCCCCCCCCCACCAGAATCAAAAATCCCTTCCGGCTCCTCTGCACCACAGGTATCGATTTGGATGAGAAACTTGGAGGACATTGCGACTTCGACGTATTTAAGGTGCCCCAGTCGCCATTAGCGAGCACGGCGGTCTTTGGTTGGTCAGGAAAAGGTCGTGTTTTTCAGCAATAAAACGGGCGAACTAAAACGACCGCTAGGGGGACTCTTATTCCCTGGCAACGTTTGTGTTTTCTGGCTGTTTGAATGTAAACAATGATGTTCGAACAATGATGACCACTTCTTACAGGAAAAAACAGCACCATCTACATATTCCCCAACGCTGAAAGCTGCATTTCGCGGCCTTGAGTATTACGAAGGCAACGATCGAACCCACAACCTTTCGGCTACGAAAACGACTCCTCTCCCAACCGGGATGGTTGGCCCCAGGATCGAACCAACAACCTTTCGGCTGCGAGATCGGCGCCTCTCCCAACCGGACTGCCGCGGCAATGTGCAAAAGCCCGACCAGTGGCCGAGCGCATTTGCGCTCTAAATTGGGAGACGGAAGCTGCCTGGTTAAAAATGAGAAGCTCTAGCACGATCTTATCGGAAAGCATCCGTCACGGATAGTTCTCACTCACGGATACTGAAAATCTTCGGATAAATATCCGATACCCTCATTTTGGCTCTACCACCATGGTTTCGACTAATGTAAGTGAGAATTTTTATGCCTCTTCCGAGAGTATCGGAAGGGGACGCTATCAACCAATCAAAACAAGGCACTCTTTGCCGCATTCGAGCATGTAGTTTAAGTTTATGACATAATACTTAAATAGGTACCACGTCTTGTCTTATTTTGTTAGTCGATCTCTGGCTGTGTTATACCATGTGAATATACAACGTGTAAGATACTAATGCTCAGTACTCAGCATACAGTCAAAAAAAATTAATATCGATTTTCGAACCGCTTTACCAAAACTTTAATTGTAAGTTGCGTGTAAAGTTAGTTGCGCTTCGGTGGCTGAATCGGTAAGACGCGGGACTATTACTAGGGCGTTATGTGATCGAACCCCGTGCTACGCAATATTTTCCTGCACATTTTTTTTTTTTTTAAATACGCGAATCTTGGTAATTAATTCATCAGAATTTTACACTTTCAAAATAAATCACTTTTAACACCCACAAAACTCAATATTTCTTTAAGGTACATTAATTTTTGTCAGACAGACTATTTTTTCCCTAATTGTCACCCGTTCGTGATGCAACAGCAAGAGTATTAATTTTTTAAGCATCATCAATTGTAAAAATATATTCTTTGAATAGCAGAAATAAAATTTTAAAAATATATAAATAAATATACAGTCAACTCACAATTTTACGTCCCTTCCGATTTAACGACCCTCTGATGAAGTGCTGACAGTTTTTCAATACCTTTTATAAACTTTATTTTACACTCAGTATATTCACATGGCCATTATGACCATTATGTTAAAGTTCATTGAAATCCGCATTTTCCTGAAGCCGTGCCTCCTCCTTATAAAATAAAAACGGTAATATTCGAGTAAAAACAAATCAGATTGAAATTATCGTCCAAGCAATGGAAGAAAATCATTACTTAAATGAAAAAAACTTTTCCAGTTTTTATAGAGCGCAGCAAACGAAATGAGGATTCGAAATCTCTAGCACAAAAATTAAACAGCAGTGGAGGTTTTATTAAAAATGTGAAAGCTTGGCAAAAGGTAAGCAGACTGTTATTTTATAAATTTTAAATATCATTAAAAATTAGCATTATTATATTCTAACTAGCTGACCCGGCAAACGTTGTTTTGCCATATAAAATTATTCCTAGGATTATTTTAGTAGAAAGAAATGACTAACTTATTGTAAGTTTGTGAGGATGTGGTATATGAGTGGAAGAGGCACGGAGCTCTGTGAACGATGCTGGAATATAAAAATAACACAATACCAAATATTTATATTTTTAATTCATTGTAATGTATTCTTTAAATTTATATATATCGCTAATTACAATAATTTTACAACAAAAAAAAATCAATCTCTTAACGGAATAGAGTGTACAATATTTTTTGTTACCCCACCTTTAGCTAACACAAACAAACTGGATGGTTTGCCCACTCGAGAGCATGCCACGTATAATTTTCCGTGTGAAAAACATGGTGTGCTCAAATCTAAGCCACAAACAGACATAGTTTGGCCTTGAGACTTATTGATAGTCATTGCAAATGCCAATCTTATTGGAAATTGAAGACGTTTAAATTGAATTGGCACATCCGTGGGTATAATGAGGATCCGTGGTAGTAATATATTTTCACCTCGGAATTTGCCATTTAAAATGACGGCTTCGACAACATTTTTCATTAGTTTTTTAATAACTAATCGCGTGCCGTTACACAGCCGTGGTGGGTTCAAATTACGAAGCAAAATAACCGGAGATCCAACCATCAGTTGTAAGTTATGCAGCGGCATGCCTGGTAAATCTAATGAGTTTTAAAAACTCTGCTGGATAATTCACACCTTCGGTGGCATCGCAAACTGTATCAATAGATTTGTATGACACTAACTCCCCTGGCAATAAATGTTGTATTTTAAGATTCAGTTCGTTGACGTCTCCATTTTTTGCTGCTAAAATTGCTCTTTCTGCCAGCCACTCATGAATAATATATTGTGTATGTACATCGGGAAATATCTGGTCAATGAGAGCATCTTGCGAATCAGTAATTGTGCAGAAATCGGCCGGTAATTTTATGCATCCAGTTTCATCTACAGTAACTTTTCCATCGCCGATATTTAACAGCTGTTTTGAGAATGCCTCAGCGGATAGATCTCGAAGTATTTGAACGCGCATATTTACTTTCAGTTGTAATTTTTCAACATTACGCCACAGTGGCGATGATTTTAAGCAGGCGTTGATTTCATCAGCATACGTTGAACGTGGGATGACGGGAAGTGTTTGTCTAAAATCTCCTGAAAGGAGTACCAGAGTGCCGCCAAATAGTTTGTCCTTGTTTTTAAGATCTTTCATTGTCCTGTTCAACGCCTCAAGCGAATGTTTGTGTGCCATAGTGCATTCATCCCAGATGATAATTTTACACTGTTTCAGCACTGTGGACATGGGCGAATGTTGTTTTATGTTGCACACTGCATCTGGGTTATTTTGAATATTTAGTGGTAGCTTAAATACTGAATGAGCTGTTCTGCCTCCATCCAATAAAGTTGCCGCAATACCAGACGATGCAACGGCCAATGCGATGCCATTATTCGATCGTATTTCGGCTAGGATTAGCGAAATAAGGAATGTTTTGCCAGTTCCACCTGGTGCATCCAAAAAAAAAGAATCCACCTTGCCCTGCCGAAACTGCGAGCATAATGCGATCGTAAATGCTTCTTTGTTCCTCATTCATTAATGGGATATTGCGAATAACAATCGCTGCCATTTCTGCAGTATTCTATTGTAGTTCTCGATTCATTTCATTATTTATTAAATCAGATACACTACGATTTGGCGAACGCACGCCGAAATGACTGAGTGGTAAGTTGGCAATGATAATGCACAGATCCTCAATAGCAATCAATGCTTCATTGTACATAGCGTCGCTGAATGGTATTGTTAAATCGTTGCACCGTGTACGATGTTCATGCAAAATATCATCACTCATTGAATCTTTATGACTATCCCACAATGTCTCTGCTCGGGCCGGGAAACATGCAGTCAACACTATAGCGAACAGTAGACGAATTTGTTTTGCCGTACAGTTCAATGCGGCTTCAGCAAGCATACATTCCCACTGGTTGTCATCTTCCAGCAAGCCTAGTGCAAGGCATGCTTCTTTATACGATATGTCGATATTGTTGTCCATTCACTTTATGTATATCTTGAAATGACAATGGGCCGGTAACATTAACCAATAACAGTCGAAGATAAAAGCACTCAGTCTGCTTTGGATTTACTGCAAATACTCGTCCCAAGGTGTTTGATTTATATAAACCGGGACATGCATCAATCGGTGTACCTTGCTTGCGAGGCATCCATTTTTTTGTTTGAGCCCATGTGAAAAAACTTGGTACTTCTGAATAGAGTAATGTCCGTGCAAAGGCACCAAAAGCATCCGCACTATTACACAATTCAAAAAATTCGGTGAGTGTAGTTTTTGGTGGATTTATAGCATGATCAATCGCTGTCTCGTTCGTAAAATATACGCGCTGGCCGTTCTCAAGATGGACGGCTAAATGAATAACTGCTGTATCCCGTTCATGAATTGGGAAACCAAAGATACGCCTAACAGCTTCATTGGAGCTGATGTATCGGCCCGTTTGATAGAGAGTTATTTCATCATTTTTATTCACTGGAGGAGCATTGTTATTGGTATTTTCAACTCGAAATACAGCCATATCACTGCCTTTATGTACATACTTACAAATGTATTTGATGCTCTTCACGGAACTGCAGAACTCAACGTTAATATGAGCGTCGTATGTTTTGCTCAATAGAGGCGAATATGGCACCACCCAACGATTGTCAATGTCAATATCTATGTTGTTGATATTTTTAGTAAATGATTGTCCGCCATTATCGGGACTCCTTCGAAGATATATTGGATATCCGTCAACATTTGTGATCGTATCGTTAGTGAACTTTTTAGGGAAACTTTTGGTGCATTTTCCATCTGCCATGCAAGGCGATGAACGATTCAGGTCACCGCATGGGCCATGAATCATGTTTGCTGTAACAATATCAAACAGCAATTGATCAGCAGACGGATCTGGAATTTCCGCAGAAATTATACTATCGATTTCTTCAGGACGGATTTTGTCCATTAACCAAACCAAAATGTGTGCATGAGGTAATCCCCTCTTTTGCCACTCAACCGAATACATCCAGCAACGTGTGGGACCGAATACATGTAATTTTGTAATGAAACTTATTAAAGACTTTAATTTTTGTCTGAACACACGTGCTGTAATGTCATGCCGATGTATTGCATTTTGTCCAGGCAATAACAAAGATGTGATCTCCGGCCATTTTGGATTACACGTGAACGTAATAAATAAACATGGTCGTCCATATTCGCGCACGAAAGTCAGTGCATCCTGTATGTATTCTTGCATATGACGTGGACTGCCTATATACGATGATGGTAGAATGACAGAGCTACCAATTTCGGCGGCATCGGCGTTGTTGGCAATAGCATCTCGCAAGTGAATGTATTCTTCCGCACGCAGCTTTTGCTGATTATATCGCAAGTACCGTAATCGTTCGCTCTCTATCTTCACGTACATGTCGACCATGAATTGTTGACAAAGCTCACGACATCGTAGAATGACGCTATCCTGATCGGGTCTAATCATCAACCGATAAGCATAAAAATCCTTCGAACTAACGTTCTTGCTTGTTTCGGCTCCTGTAATGATATATATGAATAAAAACAAATACTAATTAATAATTAACAATAGTTAAGTTTAATGAATTGCGATTAATAAATTAAGTTTTTGGTAAATGAGTAATGAGCAAGTTCATAATGAATATAGTACCTGTTGTGGGATCTCGTTGTTTAATATTTATGCAATACCCGTCTTGTCCCTTCCAGAATATTAGTGGATATTGTTGAGCGTCATATGAACGGTGTGTATCAGCAATGAACTGGAGATTATTACTTCTTCTACGAATCACAATTTCTCGTGTAGCTGTACAATCGCCAACCATGATTCCAGCAACGTCGTCAACAACAGGTGCGTTAAATCTAGGAATATGCTCTCCAGCAGGTGTTTTTATCAGGATTGATGACAATAGCATGATTATCACTTTGTAATTTGTGCATGTGTGATTTGAATAATTTCAACAATTCATTGTGTTCATTTAATAGAACATCCAGCTCGCTGACGATACGTCTTGCAAAAACTGAAATAAGGTTATTGTAGCCGCAACGTGCATCCACGCGTGCATCCTCACCACCCATAAAGTAAATTTGTAAAAATTTATGTGGTTCGTTTGGCATTGGCAGCAATGAACCCACTTTGTGATAAATTTGGAATTTGATTTTAAATGTTGAATTGAATTGTTGACCATTTACAGCGCTATTTTTAACTATTTCTGTTGCTCCGAACGAAGTCATTTGGAAACATGAATTGAATGTTCGAATTGACTTTAGGAACAGGTTGGAATCTAGATCAGTGCCGATAAGTAAACCGTTCAATGGCTCAGGTGGTGTTTGAATTATAGGCAGCTGCACCTTTCCGGACGCGCAACACATTCCGGCTGGCTCATTTTTAAATTTAAGAGCATTACAATGCGGACATTCCTTATCCATAGCACCAATTACTACTTTTGAATGAGCATAATATTGAACATAGGGTTCATACTGGAACGCTAGACGCAGGAATGAAGCAGATTTAAATGATCGATGTACCTGTTTGCGGTGTTGTTCATTTGCTCTGAGTCTGCTAACTATAAAATAGCGTGCTTGTCTTTGTTCTAATCTTCTTTGTTCATTTCGTTCAGATCGTGCATCTTCTGATTCTGCTTGACGCAATTGAGCCATGCGCACACGCACATTAGTATTATCTTGCTGCTGCTGTTCTTCTGTCCTTTGGGCTCTTATATTTCGCTTGCCTGCAGTTCTACGTGTTTTCCTGCCCAAAGAAGCCTCTTTGCGTCTTTTTGGCATTGTTCACGGTTTAAAACACACATAAATAGAACAAATTGAATTATTTTATGATGAAAAACAGTAATAATGTATTAATATTTATTTTTTGATTGTATTTATAGGTATATATTACATTAAGTGTACATCGTGTATATTTTCTATTATTATTTTACGTACCTTTTACAATGTTTTTCTTTTGAAATGATTCTTACAAAATTTTGCACACACTCATAATAAAAATAATTTATACGTGTAACCATGGAGCTAGAGAGTATAAGGAAGGAAGAACTAAAACTGTAAGAAGTGACCCTATTTTTCTCTTCCTTTTATTCTCCGATAATCTCCACCAATTCGCCGAGCGCGCCATCTATCCGCCTGGTATACTTTTGTAGACTCTAGAAAAAAAAAAATTTGTTGCAACTAATTTACGCAGATTGCGAGTGGCAACAACGATGTATAAAATAATAATATGATTTTTAGAACAACAATGTTTAGGAAGTTTAATCTGCTTCAGTAAGGAAATAAATACTTTTAAAATGCCGCAAGTTGAAAGTTATTTTAACATTAAATAATATTTTATGAGACAGCAACCGCTACACTTTAATTTCATAGTCTCTCTCTTGCGGAGGTAGCGCCGTTTAGGAGCTATCGTGTTCACACACACACACACATCTCGTACAAATAGCATAAATGAATTCAGAAGACCTCAAAACGTGTAAATACACCAAAATCTCGAAGTTGAATTTTTTCATGATTACAATACTTTCCTTACATGGTACATGTTCGGAAAGTAAAAAGGGTGAAAATCTGAAACACTTTCAGGTTTTAAATACGCACTATAGTGCTACATATTAAAATCGTATCATAATTTATACGTCGTCCCTATTTTTCTTACTTATTCCATTAAATTGCAAAAGTGTATCGTTATTCATGACTGTGCTGTATTTTTCTTTCTTGTTTCGTAAAACCCATCTTTGGAATTGAAATCTATCTTAAAATTTCCTACTAAGACTATTTTACAATCTACGCCAAGTATATTACTACTATACTTCATCGTTTTATATCTTGTTTCGAATGTGCATCATAATCCATGAGTGTACCGGTTTGTCTTTCTTGGGTTGATTCCCACTTTAACGCCTCGACTCTCGCGAAGGTTTGCGATCATTAAACATATGCAGTTACCCTGACGATTCTTTGCTTTTATGTGGCAATCGTAATTTAGAATTAAAATGGCGATTTGGAACAACATGTAAATACAGCATGCCGTTACAATTTTATTTATTTTGGATTGCCAATTAATGAAGTTTTATTAATTAAGGGTCTTCAACTTCCTTAACTGGTGCGTTTATCGCTAGTTTGTTTACTTTAGTTGTCATCTAGTTCTTTTGGGCGCGTTGAAACGGTACTTACGTATTAACTCGGCAGTCACTTCTGCCAAACTACTTTTTCATAGATTTTAAATACATTCCAATCGTATTCCAAACCATCAACAATTTCATGTGCCCGGCATTTATCTTGGTGAAAAAATTGCTTGTCTTGGCGGACCGCCTGGAAAACACGTATGTACCGTTGAAACTTGTGCATAACTCCCAGAGACCCATGACTGCAAAGCTCGCCAAAGTACGGGAATTTTTTAGGTTGGCGAGAGTGGGGGCGCTAAAATAGGAATCAACTCTTTCTTGTACCATAAAACACATCTTTGGAATCGAAATCTATCTTAAAATCGCCACTTGAAACTGTTTAGAATTTCCTCCAGGCATGTTCTTCCTGTAGGCATATTCCAACTATACCGCAAAGACATTTTAAATACTGTTTGGAATGGACATCATAATCCATGAGTGTACCGTGTTTTCCTTTCTTGTTCCACAGAGCACTTCTTCGTAATAGAAATCTATATTAAAATCGCCTAATAAAACTCTTTTACAATATACGCCAGGCGTTTTCTAACTATACGCGAAATATATTTATAATAAATAGTCGCGTTTTGGCACCACATTTAGCGATCAATTATCAAAAGTTGCAAACCTTGTGCGACTTTCAACATTTTATTAACTTCCCCCCCCCCTCTCCACAGTATCTGGCAAACACATCTGAAAAGTGATTCGACACGCTAATGTCTACACAGAAATCCTGATTGAAATGAATAGCACTCGGGGGCTAAACATTTTGGGGTGGACCGCCCTTATGACTTAGGGGTATGAGACATAGTTAAAAACCTATTCTATGACCTAACGCGTATACATAGAAAATTTCATTAAAATTGGTAGAGTGGTTTCGGAGGAGTTAGGTGACTAACACTGGGACAGGAGAATTTTATATATTAGATTGTTCTAGGCTCTAAATATTTTTTAAACTCTTGAATGAGTTGGAATGCTAATGATTTATTCAACCGAAAATTGTTGATAAATTCGTCGTCGAATTCAAAGGATTTACACCTAGGAATCGAATTTCGATTCCTATGAACCCTTCTAGCATCTTATTGTTGTGCAACAGTTGCTACAATTAAAACTGAGCCATTATTTTGATGTAAACAACTACCATCAGAACAAATGACCACGCACGCTGACTTGTATCCGAAGCGGAAAGAGCTTCTCACTCGCGTTTACCGTGCCGGGAAAAAAAAGTGGAATTTCCGACAGGGTTTCCGATATCGGAACGTTCCCGAGAGCATCGTGGTAGACCAAATTGACGCCCTTTCGGAATGTGACGTCATGAGTGAGAAAAGGGTTGTTTTTCCGCTTCGGAAAGGTTTCCGAGAAGATCGTGCTAGGGCCCCAGGTCGTGTTCACCAACCTAACTGATCAGAGTTTTCCGTGGTTTCCTCCGAAACTTAGCGTAAATACTGGTTAGTACCTCCTTAGAAAGACCCTCACGGAGGGTACCCATCCATCGGCCTAGATCCTACGCGTAGATAAAGGCCGTAATCCCACAACAAGAACAGCAGCAGTTCATTAAAATTCTACGGTCAATCTTTTTTTTTTTTTTTGGAAAGGTGGGGGGGGGGCATGCTCAAAAGCGCACAAACTATCTGAAGTTTGACGGATTTTGGAGCAATATCGCCACATTAAGTGCAAAAATATACCTTCAAAGCTGATCCCATCTTGGCTATATATTTCGCTAGAAATCGCTAAACGTTAGTATTACCGTACACATTAATTTCATTAATTTTATATAGTTGTAGTGCTTAGAATTATCGATCGACCGCCATTTCGTTGGTAGTTAAATGGATCGATGGCAACAAATGCACTTTTTCAGCTAAGGAAGCATTAAACCATTTATTTATTTATTTTAGACTAACCGTAAAAACGTTAAAATAAGGTGATTACCTCGTCAAAGGGTTAAAGGAGGGGGGGGGGGGGGGGATTTGCATGTGAAATGGTCAAACAGTCATACTCACGATCAACAATTTCGGGAGCATTTCCGCTGCCATGGGTGACGCCAGATAGGACACCAAGAGTAAGAACGTCACTGGAAGTGTCGTAAGCACGCACAAGTCGACAAGAAACGCAAACATACGGGGTTCACCACTCAGGATGATGATTATCACAAGAAGTATCATGCCCATGATCTGAAAATTCGAGCAGACTGTTATTTTTCAGGACAGAAAATCAGGAAATGAAAGCGATGCAGTTTTAAGATGGCCTGTATATTAATTGTAACTAAAATTTGTATCTTGTTTTTTTTTTTTTTTTTTTCTAGTTCTTTTTTTTTCCATGTGCAACACCTTTTATTTTTAGAGAAAATGTTTGAATTTATTTTCTAGCCCCCTTTTTTCTCTTTTTTTTTTTTACCACAAGAGAGATTAACATAATTTGTGATAAATTTCCTATGAATACCTGTTTTTATTTTTATTTTATTTTTTATCTGTAAAAAATTAAGTTATATGATTTTTTGTTCTATGAGTGAGAGCATGCTTAATACCCGTTTCTTTATCATTTTTGCTGTAGCTTTGTTGCTTCAGTTTTCAAAATCGGATATCAATTAAATTTTAAAAAGTAAAAGAACGAACGAAAGAATAGAACGCAAGTGACAATTTTTTTTCATTCTATTTGACGTTCAAACAAAAGAAAGGTATCCTTTTTCCGATAATTCTCTATTTTTGAACACAGCAGTACATTTTGGTTTTAAATAACCATCTGAATATCCTTATAAATAAAATGAAATTCTGTTTGTTTGTTTGTTTGTGGATTTGATTCGTATACAAATCCACAAAAATGGACCTATCAGCCTGAAATTTTGCACAGATATGTAAAATAATATAGAATAAATTATAGTCTACTTTAAAAACTTTGAAAGTCCACCCGTTCCCGGAATTTAAGAGATTTTTTATGCTCTCCACGCAAAAAGCTTTCCATAATTGTAACCCCTGTAGTGAAAAAAGTGTGAAAGAAGCATCGTGGTTGCCATGTGTGGCGATTTTGCCAAATAAAATGTTTTAAATTCTCAAAGTAAAAATAAAAGAATAATAATGATTTTTTTTGTTAGTTATATTCGTAATATATTCGTAAGGTTATTTTTTTTAATTATAATATCGTGTGCATGGGAAAACAGAGCAGGAATGAAATGTTTTATACGCAAAACAATAAGAATTGAAGATTTCTGAGGCTAATATGTTAAAATTTTTTAGTCTGGCGAAAAATAAAATGGCTCAAAATGCCGAGAAAGTGAGTTCTAGCGGTTTGCACAGTTTCCGGCTTGGCGCAATTTACTGAGAGCTTAAGGAAATGGATTTCTGAAAACATGTGCAAGGGTTTTATTAGAATACAGCGTTAAATTTTAATGATCCGTGCGGAAATAATGCAGTTATTAAGGATTTCAAGCGATCTATCTTCAGCATTCTCGCCAATTGAGTGCATTGATTTAAGTTGGGGGAATTCCGCCAAATTTCAGATAATTAAAATCTTCGCATGTAGTACATCGGAGTAACGATGAATAAATAACGTGACCATTTATTTTTTTCCTTCAAAACGGGACATCTACTGTTATTAAGGTAATAGTGCAGGGAGACTGAATTTACAGGTCTGGGTATCTTTAAGTTGTTAAGTGCGCAAAAAAGCTTGTGTAAATGTTAATATCAAAATGAAATGAAAAAAAAAAAAACTTTGTTAAAACACACATATACTATGAAAAATAGTGCGATACTAGAAGATGTACGTTCCGGGGGGGGGGGAGGGGGAGGGTACAAGGGATAGGCCCTTCTTCGACTTTAAAACACCACCCGACACAAGGCAGGAAGGTAGGAAAGTGAGAAATGTAAACCAAAGGAGGCACAGAAAAAAGGGAAGTTGTCATTCGGAAGGAAAAAAATTCCTTAGAAAACCAGAGTGAAAAGGGAAAATAAAGTGGAGATCAAAAGGGGGGGAGGGAATAAGCAAAAGAGACACATGACTTAAAAAAAAAGAAATAAAAATTAAATAAATTGAAATAGTTGACAAAAAAAAAAGAACAAACACACAAAATAATACATCCCCGCAGCGCTTTCTGTGCGTCTCGAGAGGGGGAGGGAGGGTAGTCTTGTTTTTTTTTTTGTTTTTTTTTTTTTGTTTTTTTTTGTTGACACTGCCGTTGGATGATTTTAGAATTTTTAGCGGCCTTTATTGAAATCGTTACCGTGGGTTGCTCTCTTCCTAAAAACGGGACATTGCAGGGGACAATTTCTACAAAACGGGACATGACGGTGTCCCTAAGCAGTGCTTGGGGACAACGGGACAAGCCACCTAAAAACGGGACTGTCCCGTTCAAAACGGGACGTATGGTCACCGTATGAATAAAACACGTTATATAGTTGATAATTTAAAAAATGCGGCTGTATTAAGGGATTTCACTTTTCAAATAAAAGCATGCTTTACTTTTTAAAGGTCGAACCATTTCCAAAATTTATTGCTGCTAAGTCAATGCTTCGAATGATTCCCTGAAAAAAGTCTTGCAAAATGGCGTATGTTGGCACTTTGGCAAGGCTTAGATTTGAAACTGGATTTTATTTGAGAATGGTAGCTATATTAATAAAACAATGTGTGTAAACTGTTAGTTTGTTTGTCTGTGTCTCGCGTAGCTCGCAAACGGGTGACCGTAGACCTACCAAATTTTGAACGGAAATTCTCCATGACAGGCCCCGACACACCTCGAAGCGATTTTTTCAAAATTCGAACTATTTTAGGAAATATCGATAAAAAACGTATCGCAAAAGGCTAATTTTTGCTTTCCGCCATTTCGTAATTATAACCCCACAGTGCATTAAGCAACGATTAAGCTTATCTAGGTTGCCACATTCGGCAGTTCATTAAATGATTCATACTCTTGAAGTAAAAATAAAAGAATAACGATTTTTTTTTTTGTCTAGATTATTTGTAAGGTTGTTTTTAAATTAAAATATCGTGTGCATGTGAAATCAGATCGGGAATGAAATGATTTATACTCAAAAGAAAAATAGAATTTGGAAATTTTCCGAAAATAAATGTGCAACTTTTTAATTGGTCGAAAAATAATAGGGGTTGATGTGCGATTTTGAGGAGGATTCTAACGCTTGGCGCAATTTATCGTAATTTAATCGTCTGCTATTTGGGTTATGAATACACCTGCGTATAAGTTTTTGAAATTTTCATTCAGTTGGAATTGTGCATTTTTCTGAGCAGCTTTTCTGCATCTATTCTAATGTATTACATCCAGAAAAAAGGATGTTAGAAATATCAATTTTAATTTTGTTTAATCACACTCATGAATAATGATACACTTTCCAACTTAATGAAAGAAGGAACGAAAATAGGGAAGACCCATGGATTATAACTCTTTTTATATATAGCACTTTAGTGCGTATTTAAAAATCTGAAAGTGTGTCAGATTTTCTATGATTCTAGCGCTTGGCGCAATTTAATGAGAGGGTATTTTTAAAAACAAGCGTAGGTTATCTTATAAATAAAAATGAAATTCTGTTTGTCAATTTGTTGATTTGGGTAGTATACAATTCCACAAAAATGGACCTGTCAGCCTGAAATTTTACACAGATATGTAAAATAATATAGAATAAATGATAGTCCACTTTAAAACTTTGAAACTCCACTTAAACGTTTCTCCGAAGTTCCTTAATTCGTTCCGGAATTTAAGAGATTTTTTATGTTCTCCACGCAGAAAGCTTTACGTAATATTAACCCCTGTAGTGAAAAAAGTGTGTGAAATAAGCATCTTGGTTGCCATGTGTGGCGATTTTGCCGAATAAAATGTTTTAAATTCTTAAAGTAAAAATTAAAGAATAATAATGATTTTTTTAGTTTATTTTTTGTAGGTTATTTTTTTTAATTATAATATCGTGTGCGCATAAGAAATGAGAGCAGGAATGAAATGTTTTATACGCAAAACAATGAGGATCGAAGATATCCGAGACTAATATGTAATTTTTTTTAGTTTGGCGAAAAATAAAATGGCTGATAGGCCGATTTTTAGAGAGTGAGTTCTAGCGGTTTGCACAGTTTTAGGCTTTTTGGCGCAATTTACTGAGAGCTTAAGGGAATAGCATTTTTGAAAACAAGTGTATAGGTTTTCTTAGAATACAGCATTAAATTTTAACTATCCGTGCAGAAATAATGCAGTTATTAGGGCATTTCAAGCGATGTAGCTTCAGAATTCTCGCCAATTGAGTACATTGATTTAACTTGGGGGAAATCCGCCAAATTTCAGAAAATTGAAATCTTCGCATTTAGTACATCGAGGTAACGATGAATAAAACATGTTATAGTTGATAATTTAAAAAATGCGGCTGTATTAAGGGATTCCACTTTTCAAATAAATGCCTGGCGGTCGAACCATTTCCCATTTTGATTGCTGCTAAGTCAATGCTTCGAATGATTCCCTGAAAAAAACTCTTGCAAAATGGCGTATGCTGGCACTTTGGCGAGGCTTAGATTTGAAACTGGATTTTACTTGAGACTGGTATATACGTATAATAAGACTGGTTATAGATAAAAATGAATGTTGGTATGTGTGTAGGAGGTTGAAAAACTCCAGCACCGTTTCACCGATCACCATGAAATTTGGTTCACCTAAGTCTTTTATCATGGAGAAGGTTTTTATGCTATCCGTTTTCCTCTAACTTTCCACTAGGTGGCGCAGCAGAACGTCGAATTCTATTCCGTTTAGCCGTTTGCTATGCGAATATCGTCCAACCAATTTCGATGAAATTTGGTACACGCGAATATTAGAACACGGAGAATATTTTTCACTATCCATTTGCTGTAACTTACCGCTAAATAGCGCTGCAACGCATCAACTTCTATACCGTTCGACTGATCGGCATAAAAATTTTTTATACTTACACATTTGAGCACGAAGAATATATTCTAACTGTGTTACTTTTGATGTTACTCACCACTAGATGGCACTGCAATGCATTATTATTTTAACTCGCCACTAGATGACGCTGCAGCAGGCCAAATTTTTGACCATTCAAACGGTGGCTATGAAAATCAGTATACATAGCTATTTGAACAATGAGAATATTTTGGCGTTATCCATTTTGCTATAACTCGCCACATGACGGCGCTGTAGCAAATCATTACTTTAATTAACCACTAGATGGCCCTGCAGTGTATCACTTCTTGACTGTGCGAATGATCGCTATGAAAATAGGTATACATAGATATTTGAACACGGGGAAGAGTTTGGCACGATCCATTTTCCTATAACTTGACACTAGATGTCGCGTCAACACATGAACTTCAGGACTATTCAGCCGATCGTCATGAAAATTCGTATACATCGATATCTGAATGCGAAGAATATTTTCGCCGTATCCGTTTTGCTAAAACTCGCCACTAGATTGTGCTACGCCGCATCGCCTTCTGCACCGTAAAAACGATTGCCTTGAAATTCAGTATGCATGATTATTGAACACATTATAACGCGATATCCATTTTGCTATATCTCTTTATTACAATAAATAGTAATCACAACAATATATTAATATCAAAAAGTCCATTCATTCCCGTGCGAAGAACGGGTACTTCAGCTAGTTCATATATAAATACGAAAATTGAAAGATCTATACAATTTTTAAGAAAGGAGTTGCATGTTTCATTTTTTTTAACTCTATATTTGAAGTCGCATCTAAAAAATAGTCCGAATGTAAATTTTTTAGTACTTTTTGTGTAATTATAAATTGTAGAATTTATTATTACAACAAAACATTAATAGTAAATGCTTTTTTGCAACTTCCAGTTGTTACAAGCAAACATTTTCCATCATAAGCACTAAACAACTGGTACAAAACTTAAAGTATAAAAAAAATATTTAAATCGATATAACTTATTATGTAAAATAAATTTTATTTCTTTTTTAATTACACAAGTAATAAGCGAATTTTTTTAATTAACTACTATTTATACATTTAGTTAGCTACTCGATTTTTTAGTTACCTATTTTAAAACAATATTAAGTTTTTTTTCTTTAATTTTATTTGCACGATATTCTCCAAGCTTGGTATCAATGTTTTAGTTACTTTTTTAGAATTCGTGGTTCAAGATCTCGGGTAAAAATTCTCTATAGTTTTTTCCTTTCAAAGTAATAATTTATGTTCCCATAAATTACTAATAGACTGCATAAAAAATTTTTTAATATTAATTTCTAAAAAACAAGCATGATTCCAACGGAAAAACAAAACATGGTAACCAAAAAGGAATTGACTTCTGTCTGATAGAAACTGTGAATTGTACTACTTAATGAGTTACAAAAAGTACTAATAATCGGTTATTTAATGTTTAGGAGTATTTTTAAATTCTAAAAAAGAAATTTTAGGCCGTGACTTTCTAAATTAACCCTACAATGTATGATTTTTAATTTATTATTTTATTTTATTTATGTATTTATTTACATTTTCTTAGGGAAAAAATACTTATATATACCATATTAATTTTCTTTTAAAAAATAAAACTTAAAAAAATATTTTTAAAAACTAAAACCATACATTTTCATAACTTTAAAATTGATTTTATTTTGCTGCAACATCTTTAAATGCATAATGTTGCCATATGACTACTTCTTTTTTTA